>SJYW01038968.1:449971-480079 GCA_006410735.1 Raphicerus campestris
TTCAAAAGCAGAGACATTACTTTGCCGACTAAGGTCTGTCTAGTCAAGGCTATGGTTTTTCCAGTGGTCGTGTATGGATGTGAGAGTTGGACTGTGAAGAAGGCTAAGGGCTGAAGAATTGATGCTTTTGAACTGTGGTGTTGAAGAAGACTCTTCAGAGTCCCTTGGTCTGCAAGGAGATCCAACCAATCCATTCTGAAGGAGATCAACCCTGGGATTTCTTTGGAAGGAATGATGCGAAAGCTGAAACTCCAGTACTTTGGCCACCTCATGCGAAGAGTTGACTCAATGGAAAAGACTCATGCTGGGAGGGACTGGGGGCAGGAGGAGAAGGGGACGACCAAGGATGAGATGGCTGGATGGCATCACGGACTCGATGGACTTGAGTCTGAGTGAACTCCGAGAGATGGTAATGAATAGAAAGGCCTGGCGTGCTGTGATTCATGGGCTCGCAAAGAGTCGGACACGATTTAGCTACTTAACCGACTGAACTGAGTTGAAATACATTGTCCAAGTTTCCTGTTTGTTGCTGTGTGCTATAACACATCTGATAAGGCTAGAACCAAACTGGCCTGGTTCTCTCCCTTTTAAAATGTTTTTTGTAGTTTTCGCTTCTTTTTTCATTTGAATTTTATAATTAGCTTATCTATTTCTAAAAAGAATCTGTAGATAATTTTATTGTAAATGACTTAACATTGATAGTTTACAGGACATGCAGTAATATAAAAACAGGTGAATATCATGTGAGATATTTAATTTTTTACTAATTTAAAAGAAAAGGAAGTCTGTTGTGGTGATGGTTATTGTTGACTTATGTCTTCAATATCATCGCAACTATATCCCAAAGATGGAGGTATTATCTCTATTTGTATGGATGCAGTTTTTTCATTTGAGATCATCATTAGTAGGTTGTACACACTTTGTTGAAATGACAAATTTAATGCTCTTAACTAGAAAACATCAATTGTTATAGAAGGGACAAGACTCAGTCAGATCACCTACACAGTCGAATGGCCTGACTTTTGGTGGTCATGACCAGAGATTCTAAATTCTGGCCCTGATCAAGAATAATACAATACACTCTCCTCAGAACATTCCTGTCAAAGCGAGGAGCAGCCACAACTGCACTGACAACAAAAGCCCATGTCTCTGAGGTGTGTATATGATTTAGAAACTGGATTTGATTCTTGTTCCATAGAGAAGCAGTGCTACTTAGTGAAAAAAGTCAACACACTTATGTAGATGGATTTTTTTCTATCTGTATAAAGAGATATAGGACTTCCCTGGTGGCTCAGACAGTAAAGAATCTGCCTGCAATGGAGATCTAGGTTCCAACCCTGGGTGGGAAAGATCCCCTGGAGAAGGGAACAGCTATGCACTCCAGCATTCTTGCCTAGAGAATTCTATGGACAGGGAGCCTGGTATGCGATAGTCCACGGGGTCATTCTGGATAACATCACTAATCATGGTACTCAGAAGGCAAACTAATGCACTCGGTGGAATAAGTTGGAACCACTTGTGACCAAAACATTCTCGAGGTAAAGAAAACAGGCACCAGATTTCCTGACAAGGTGTTGACCCTAAAAGTCCCATGAATGCAGAATGCTGCTGGAAGAGAAGGTAAACTTCGTAATGTCTGTCAATAGTAAAACCAGCTAGAGTCCCAGAATCTCTGACAGGTGTTACAGGAGCTGCACAATGAACATCTTTCTATTGAGTGAATTCTCAGCTTCAACTCCAAAACACAGATGAAGAAATTCTAGATTCTGTCCAACAGCAAATCACATTTCAAGCTTAAGTTTTTAACTATGATTAATGTTTCATAAAGTTCAAAAGAAAATGCAATCATGTAATTATATTAAAAAAGAACACTTGGAACGCTGAGACAAGCAAAGCACAACAACAAAAACGAGTGCCATTTTGATAAATATTAAGCAATCTAATTAGACAGCCACCATACCTACTTCTGCATAACATTTTTGACCTGCAAATTGCAACTTCACACGATATAGGCAGCTCTGTAATTATACTGATCACCACAGTTAAAAAGCTTAGAAACAGAATGAGCTAGTAAATCAATGTAAAAGACATAATTGCCATATTTGAAGATCATATAAGGCTGCTTGTTATCTATAGTTCAGTATAATTATTTTTTCTAAAAAAAAAAAAAAAAAAAANAGGAGCAGCCACAACTGCACTGACAACAAAAGCCCATGTCTCTGAGGTGTGTATATGATTTAGAAACTGGATTTGATTCTTGTTCCATAGAGAAGCAGTGCTACTTAGTGAAAAAAGTCAACACACTTATGTAGATGGATTTTTTTCTATCTGTATAAAGAGATATAGGACTTCCCTGGTGGCTCAGACAGTAAAGAATCTGCCTGCAATGGAGATCTAGGTTCCAACCCTGGGTGGGAAAGATCCCCTGGAGAAGGGAACAGCTATGCACTCCAGCATTCTTGCCTAGAGAATTCTATGGACAGGGAGCCTGGTATGCGATAGTCCACGGGGTCATTCTGGATAACATCACTAATCATGGTACTCAGAAGGCAAACTAATGCACTCGGTGGAATAAGTTGGAACCACTTGTGACCAAAACATTCTCGAGGTAAAGAAAACAGGCACCAGATTTCCTGACAAGGTGTTGACCCTAAAAGTCCCATGAATGCAGAATGCTGCTGGAAGAGAAGGTAAACTTCGTAATGTCTGTCAATAGTAAAACCAGCTAGAGTCCCAGAATCTCTGACAGGTGATTCTGGGACTGCACAATGAACATCTTTCTATTGAGTGAATTCTCAGCTTCAACTCCAAAACACGGATGAAGAAATTCTAGATTCTGTCCAACAGCAAATCACATTTCAAGCTTAAGTTTTTAACTATGATTAATGTTTCATAAAGTTCAAAAGAAAATGCAATCATGTAATTATATTAAAAAAGAACACTTGGAACGCTGAGACAAGCAAAGCACAACAACAAAAACGAGTGCCATTTTGATAAATATTAAGCAATCTAATTAGACAGCCACCATACCTACTTCTGCATAACATTTTTGACCTGCAAATTGCAACTTCACACGATATAGGCAGCTCTGTAATTATACTGATCACCACAGTTAAAAAGCTTAGAAACAGAATGAGCTAGTAAATCAATGTAAAAGACATAATTGCCATATTTGAAGATCATATAAGGCTGCTTGTTATCTATAGTTCAGTATAATTATTTTTTCTAAAAAAAAAAAAAAAAAAAAGGAAAACAGCTAGAAGAACCAAAAAGGCAGGTTGCTTGGATTTTCACAGCTGAAGTGAAAATGCTTGTACTCAAATTTAGAAAGATTTCTAGCTTATTTTCTGCTGGTTTTATTTGAATTTGAAGACTTTTAACATCTAGAGGGTCTTTACTGATCATGTGCCAGAACCCTGGTGTCTACGTCACTGAAAATATTTAAAGCTTATTATTGGGAGAACTGATCATTGTGCTAACTATGCTGAATTTTTGTAGGATATTAGAGTAATTCAGAACCACAACAGTGAATTAACAATCTCCAACCTTGAGCCTCATTGTTCTGTAAAATTTGATCTGTCATGTTTTCTTTATCTGTATAGAACTATTAAAATATCTTCCCTAAACAGTCCTTTTCTGGAGAAAAACAAATTTATCTTTGTCTACTCCTTCAAAATTTAGCTCAAATACCATTTTGTTTATAAAGTTTTTTTAGTCTATCCATATTCTTCTCATTAGTATAATCCAAATATTTATTTGTAATTCTATTTGTTACAAGGTTAAAAAGGCTGGTTGTTGATGATATAATATATACAGTTGTATTTACATTTCAGTCTATGAATTCTGTGATGGCCAGGAGCTCAATTTCTCTCACATCTTAATAGGAGACCGTGAGGTTTGTATTAATTTATTATTAATATTTTTTTTCTGTTTTCACAAAGGGTACCTCTCAATTTTGGCTTTAGTATCTTAATAAATAAACTGAGAGAATAAGTTCAGAACAGCATTTTCTAAACTATCAGGTCTCTACCCATCAGGACTATTATTATTTTATTTTTAATGAAATACA
Organism: Raphicerus campestris; assembly: GCA_006410735.1. Classification (NCBI taxonomy): domain Eukaryota; kingdom Metazoa; phylum Chordata; class Mammalia; order Artiodactyla; family Bovidae; genus Raphicerus; species Raphicerus campestris. Next base: position 454,041 of record SJYW01038968.1, read on the forward strand.
GTAGATTAGAAAAGAAAATAGACTACATCACAATGAAGTAAAGGTAAAAACTGAACTTACTATTTTCTGACTTGAAGTAGGTGTGTGTACATGTATGTGCAATGTGCATGCGGGCATACTCAAGTCACTTCAGTTGTGTCTGACACTCTGTGACCCTGTGGACTGTAGCCCACCAGGCTCCTCTGAATTCCAGCCCTCCATGGAATTCTCAAGGGAAGAATCCTGGAGTAGGCTGCCATTTCCGCCTCCAGGGAATCTTTCCGACCCAGGGACTGAATCCGTATGTCCTCCATCGGCACGCAGCCTCTTTACCACAGAGCCACCTGGGAAGCCTCTAACTAGTGTGTTCTGTCATCTTATTCTAAGTTAAAAATAAAATATCCTGAAAGATTTCTGGATGAACTATCACCATTGATGAATTCATTACAGATAAAATCTGAAGAATGATATCCAAGATACCAGGGTTTAGGTATATTCAAGTCTTCTGTGACTGCAGTATCTATGAAGTCTTAAATTTCTGATATATATTAATATTTGCTTAGGAAGAGAATACCCCAAACAAATGTGCATTCTTCCCTTGAGAATGCCAAGGATGAAGGAGCCTGGTGGGCTACAGTTCATAAGGTCAGAGAGAGTCGGACATGACTGAAGTGACTGAGTATGCCTGCAAGCACATTGCACATACATGCACATACACCTACTTAAAGTCAGAAAATAGTAGTACAAAAGGTGTCATTTTCATACAGGTGTCATAATCAGCACTGAACACAGACATCACTAGATGAACACGATGTTTTTTCCAATTGAGCCTTTCCCTATGCAATGCTTTGGGAAGCGACAACCAGACAGGCTGTTGAGAGGAAACATTTTCCACATCTCGTCCAAATAGAATCCATGCATGTGAGAAAACTATGGCAGAGAAAGCAGGTTGTCAATACACACACACATAAAACATACACATATACACATGCCTGTATGTTTGCTCAACTGACTATTACTTATACACCTAATGAAATACTTTTATTTAGATGATGAGGCAGATATAGTCAGTAATTCAAGCCTTCTCCTGTGTTTAGTTCTTGAAGGTGTTTCATTCAAGGAAACTCAACGTATTCATATTCTCTAAAATCAGGAATCAAGGTCATATACTAAGGTAGATATCTGGTCCATATGATCTCCCTTTCTTTGCTCCCCAGTAAAACTCACATTCCCATCAAACGGCTTAGTAATGGGAATGGCATATAATATACATGATGTTCTGCATTAAAGCAAATATAATTTATAGATAACAGAGTCATGGGGGGTAAAAAGGAAAACATAAAAGACTAGTATAATCCAACAAAAAGCACCATAAAGTCTAACTTAAAAACTAGTCTTTTAGCTCATCAACATCATCTCATATCAAAAGTTAGCGTTTGTGAGTTAGTGAATTGGTAGGTAAATCATCTGACTTTGCCTCTGAGGGCTCACGTCACCTCCTCTTCATGTCAATGTCTTGCATGGCTCAGTTGCCACAATCGGCTCTGGCCACTAAAACTCAAGTCATTCGGAGCAATCAAATCAATTATAGCAGCCATTGCTGTCTGACACTGACGACCAGCGATTGATAACAAAACCTGTCTGCTTTCAGTTCTCGTCTGACAGCAACAAACCAGTCCCAGCCTGCTCCTACTGGCATTTGTGTATAAATCAATAGCAATTCCACCACATAGAAAGGTGCTGGAGACTCTCTTTAGTCCACCTGGCCTCATTTTCTTTTCAAATTTAAAAAATATAACTATTAAGGTAGATTAATGCCAAAATTTATTTCTTAAAATGTCTAATAGTACATGCAAGCAATCTCATAATTTAATACCACACAATGTTCCTATTCTTTGATTTTTAAAGTGAATGACTAAAATACTGCTAAAAGTTTGAAAGTGGAAATTTTATATTCAAATTCTATGATTTTAGACATAATAGAGAAAAATGACATTTCCTTTTAGATTACTTCAGATCTGACATCATGTTTTTAATTGATTATTTAAGAAATATTTTAACAAAATTTCCCTAAATGAGACTTTTTTTACTATTTTGCACTATCATTACAAAATGAACTAAACATTTAAATATAATAAGCAAGCATTAGTCAACAAGCGTTGAATATTAACTAAATGTAAAGATTATATTTCACAGATATGAAAATATAATTTTTTCTGAACAAGTTACTACTTATAAACTAAGGCCAGTACACTTTAAATATTTTGTGGAACTAAGGAAAAGAAAACAGACCTGATTAAATTTGCAGAACGTGGAGAACGCTGAGAATTGGTAGCACCTCACTATGCAATTTTCAACATCAAAAAATACTTAATATAAAATCTGGATACATTTGGCATCATCACATTAGGTAGAAAACTAAGTGAGAATGAATAATTCTCACAGGACTCTTACACAATAAAAATAAAACAAAGATCATTCATAATAACACAAAGCATTTCTTTAAGGGGAGAGGAGAAGGGGAAGAAATATTAAGGACCTATTTCACTTTGGCCACCTCATGCGAAGAGTTGACTCATTGGAAAAGACTCTGATGCTGGGAGGGATTGGGGGCAGGAGGAGAAGGGGACGACTGAGAATGAGATGGCTGGATGGCATCACGGACTCGATGGACGCGAGTCTGAGTGAACTCCGAGAGATGGTGATGGACAGGGAGGCCTGGCGTGCTGCGTTCATGGGGTCGCAAAAAGTCGGACACGACTGAGTGACTGAACTGAACTCACATGTGGCAAAGACAGGGCCTTTACATGTATGATATCACTGCCTCCTCAAACACCAAGGGTAGGCATGTTTATTTCACTTTATAAACAAGGACACAGGGGCATGTCAAACTGAACTCGAAGTTAGTTCAACTTGATTTCCATGCCTATATTTTTTCTGTGTTCATTTATCACTTCCTTACCACTTAGTAAAAACCTGTTATGTGTTTTATGCTAAACAAAGCATTAGATATAGAGAAACGAATAAAACACGGGCAGGTAAACAAGACAGAAACCAACCAAGGAGGCTGAGGAAGTCATGGATGTAGAGAGCGCTTCAGTGAGTAAGGCAGTAAGTTCTACCAGCTCCAAACCCCAGCATACGTGTATTCACACAGCTTGATTTAAATCTCAATTCAGCTACTAATAACTCGATGTATGATGCAAGTTACTCTCTTAGTTTGCCTTTTTCTCACCTATAAAAATGGACTTATCTCAAAAAGGTTGATTTGTGTTTGACATGAATTAACCTATTAAGAAAAGGGTGAATTTTCAGTGGACATTTGGTAGTTGCTCATTAAATATTATTTTCACTGCCCCCCTTATACACAAACCCTTACCTTCAAACACCTGACATTTAGTTGCCAAGACTCAGAAATGTATGTTACCTATCTTCTTCATTTAAAATGTAAAATTACCTGCTTTACAGAATTCCCTGACCACAGCTGGTACCCCTGGAAACAATGGTTTGCGGCCAATAAAGACCTTTGGTAAGAAGACAGCCTGAGAATGGGTGCGGACCATACCAGTAGGGGCTGATGAACATGATCTCAGCATCTGAAGTGGCTGCTGAAGCCAGGAGGGCTCAGCAGAGCTCTCCCAGAGCGACTGTGCTCCAAGCGCTGGCCAGACCCGAAGACACCAGCGTGCTGAGCAGTACCTACTGCTGAACACCGGTCAGGTTTCCCCCAAAGCGCTTCCTCTCCTTCCGCTGGACAGGGATCGCCCTGCTAGGGTGCCTCCAACTGGAAGAGATTTGCTGGACTGTCAGATACTAAGACTACCAAGGAGAAAATATGTACAAGAGACTATATTCCTCAACATTATACAATTAAAACTTGTAATTCCACTAATCCATGAGGATAGTTATAAGTGGCACCACTCTGAAAAATTTACTCCTTCATATAACAGCATACTGTAGCACCCAGAAGAGAATTCTATAAATTAAATCAGTTCTGCCTCTTTTCCAATATCAGTGACAGATTGACCTGAATGTCTCTTCCTAAATTTAAGGCAGTCATTGACCCCTGAACATTATTACTTGTCTCTCCTTTATACTGAAATATTTTCACCAATATATCGCCTGTTCACAGAAACTTGACTGGGATTACAACCAATGGCTTTCCTAGTTTTGGAAGCTGTTTTTGTGTGTGTCTGTTGGTTAAACAGCAGTGAAGTAATTCAGGTTCACATATTAAGAACATTTCAGGGATGAAGTTTAAATTCTCTCCTTACTTTCCGTTTCTTTTGACTATGCTGTAAGGATTTATCCCTCATGTTTATGTCCAAAGTATCAAAACTGACAACAGTTAGTAGAGGGATTAGCAAAGGGATCTGAAATTTTCAATTTGCATTTTATTAAGAAGGTGATCCTCTAGAATAATGTGCTGCATGAAACTAAACTAATGACATTTCATCTGTACTGTGCTTAGTCGCTCAGTTGTGTTCAACTCTTTGCAACCCTATGGACTATAGCCTGCCAGGCTTCTCTGTCCATGGGATTCTCCAGGCAAGAATACTGGAGTGGGTTGCATGCCCCCCTCCAGGGTATCTTCCCAACCCAAGGATTGGACCCAGGTCTCCCACACTGCAGGTGGATTCTTTACCATCTGAGCCCACAGGGAAGCCCAAGATTACTGGAGTGGGTAGCCTACCCCTTCTGTAGGGGATCTTCCCAACCGAGGAACAGCACTGGGGTCTCTTGTGCTGCAGGTGGTTTCTTTACCAGCTGTGCTACCAGGGAAACCTGACATTCTATCTACTGATCTATAATTTGAATCTTGAATGCATTTGACATCCTAATATTGCACTACTGGAAGCTACAAGGTGTAGTAGAAAATCCACATTAGACATCGCTTCAGTCATGTCTGACCCTGTGCAACCCTATGGGCTGTAGTCTACCAGGATCCTCTGTCCATGGGATTCTCCAGGCAAGAATACTGGAATGGACTGCCATTCCCTTCTCCAGGGAATCTTCCCGACCCAGGGATTAAACCAGTGTCTTTTATGTCTAAACTGGATTGGTAGGCGGGTTTTACCAGTAGTGCCACCTGGGAAGCCCCACATTACATTCTTTATTCTGTAGGTAGCCATGTGAGATAGTCAGTTAACTACTCTGAGTATGCATTTTCTCATCTGTTAACTGGGAATACTAACATCAACACATGTGGCTCACAGTGTTGTTCAGAGAACTGATGACAATACCACCAGTACGAGTAACATTAGAAATATAACACAGTCTATGGTTTGTCATGTCTGTTAAGTATTATTCCATACCAGGCAGTCTGTGAAAACTCTTGACACAAAACAATTAAGTTCTAAAGCAATTAATTAAGATTAAGAAAGATACCTACAGCAATCTACAAAATACATTTATTTTATGGACTGTAAAGAAGAGGTATATAAAGAGTAAACATTAAGTAGATATCAAACCAGCTATTTGAACCCTGGTCTGCTTATCACAATGCATATCCTCTTACCACAGTGCTACACTGACTGCTGTTAATTTAAACATTACAAAAATGCAACTGAAGGCACTGGAAAATACACAAGAGTGTACATACCTATATGTCAATCGTGAAGGTTTAACAGACATGCACCATTCATGGGGACACTTCGTCTGCACCCTTCTCACCTACCTCTTCAAGGGTAGGCTGCAGAATCATTTCTTAAGATTCTTCCCTTGTATCTTTGGAAAATACCCTCTTGTCTAAGAACAATTAAAGACAGATCTCAAGACATAACTATTTTGGAGTCAGANCCCTTCTCACCTACCTCTTCAAGGGTAGGCTGCAGAATCATTTCTTAAGATTCTTCCCTTGTATCTTTGGAAAATACCCTCTTGTCTAAGAACAATTAAAGACAGATCTCAAGACATAACTATTTTGGAGTCAGAAAGATCCAAGTTCCAATTGCTCCTTATCATACTCTACATTTGCGATCATATGTTAATGATTTCACCTCTCTCTACTGTGGAAATAGAAAAGTCTGACTTGCTTCACATAATCATTATAAAAGTTAAGATAAGTACACAGTACCTGTCACATACAGAACTCTCAGTAAATGCTATCTTCTAATATTAATTACAAAGATAGTACTAATGACATTTAATTAGCCTGTGTACTGGGATTCCCACATGCCACGTCTAACACCATGGACCGAGGCCTTCTAGAAACTACAAAATTAGCAAACAATGAACATCTAAGAAGGAAATAAAAATGCCATGGAAGAAAGTAAAAGCAAGTTAAATTCTAGCTTTGGTATCTTGAGAAAAACTTTAAGTTGTATGTAAAGGTTCAAGAAACTTTTAACAACTTTGAATTAGATAACTTGTCTGCCTTTTTAAAGTAACTTAGATCCATCTGATCTATATTAGAGAAACACTATACTTATTCCTCCCTCATACTCTACACTACAGTAAGGNGTTTGTCTATTAAATGATAGTGTTGGTGACATGGAATTCTATAATTTTTCTGTTGTTCAATCATGATATAATGGTATTAAGTGAGCACTAGTTACATAACCACATTCGTAAAAGAGGCTTATCAGTTTTCACAATCAGTGGCCACCAAGTATGATTTTGGAATCCTCCCAGGTACTGCCATCACACTGCATCACAATGTGTCACATGGGATTTATGAGAGGAAGTGCTATATCTATACTGCTTCCCATCTGTCTCCACTAGCTGACGCAGCAGCTGGTACATAGGAGCCATTCTAATAAGCACAAGGTAGTCCAGCGGTTCGGAGAAGGCAATGGCACCCCACTCCAGTGCTCTTGCCTGGAAAATCCAATGGACGGAGGAGCCTAGTAGGCTGTAGTCCACGGGATCGCTGAGTCAGGCACGACTGAAAGAATTCACCTTCACTTTTATGCATTGGAGAAGGAAATGGCAACCCACTCCAGTATTCTTTCCTGGAGAATTCCAGGGACGGGGGAGCCTGGTGGGCTGCTGTCTATGGGGTCGCACAGAGTCGGACACGACTGAAGCAACTTAGCAGCAGCAGCAGCAGCAGTACAGCAGTTAGAGGCTAAGATGCCAAGGCAAATTGCCGGGATTAAAGTCCTAGTTCTGTGTAACTTTGCACAAACTACTGAACATCTTGGTATCAAGATTGTGCATAGTTGTGTTTATGGAATTATTGAGAGAATTAAATGAGCTAATCTTTATGAAGTGTACAAAATTAGTGTCTGACATGTAAGAAGTGCTGAACAAATATTAGCTATTATTTCCAGCTGAAAATTACTTGTATAGTGTTTTTGTTGTCCCTATTAAGCAAAATATTTATCACAAACAACTTTAATGCAGAGCATTGGAATCGTGTGGCCTGGGAAGACAGTGTGCTCTCAGTTAAGTTCAGTCACTCAGTCGTGTCTGACTGTGACCCCATGAACCATAGCACACCGGGCCTCCCTGTCCATCACCAACTCCCAGAGTTTACTCAAACTCATGTCCATTGAGTTGGTGATGCCATCCAACCATCTCATCCTCTGTCATCCCCTTCTCCTCCTGCCCCCAATCCCTCCCAGCATCAGGGTCTTTTCAAATGAGTCAGCTCTTCACATCAGGTGGCCCAAGTATTGGAGTTTCAGCTTCAACATCAGTTTTTCTAATGAACACCCAGGACTGATCTCTTTTGGGATGGACTGGTTGGATCTCCTTGCAGTCCAAGGGACTCTCAAGAGTCTTCTCCAACACCACAGTTCAAAACCATCAGTTCTTCAGCACTCAGCTTTCTTTTTAGTTCAACTCTTGACATCCGCACATGACTGCTGGTAGCTAGAAGTTATTGCTGACGACATCAGCCACCGTGTAAGGCACAAAGAGTCGGGGAATCAGTTCTGCAGTCTCCTTAGTGCTTTACCTGCTTAGACTCTCCTATATTTTGCAAGGAAAGGCCTGGTTGGTCAGAGTCTGTGTGTGACTAAACCACATTTACTCTGCAGGGCTCTCAATCATTTCATAAAACTAGATGAGACATGCTCTGAATTTTCAGCATCCACCCTCTGAAACTGTCTTCCTCCAACTGAATAGACAGAATGAAAGATCTCACTCAGACTTTGAATAGAAACCATGCATGCCAAGTGGCTGAGAGCCAGAATTCCTTTTCTGAGAGTAAGGTACATGCAAAACAATTGAAGTTCTCTGATTCATGTTCTGCACCTTTTTCACACAGAATGACTTGGGAAATCACATGACAAGAGTCTAGCATTCCCGTGATTTTGACTGAAATGCTGTCATAAAGTAGAAAAATAACAATTATATTTTGAATACACAACAATGTCCACCAGGGGTGCCAGACTCAGACTTGCAGATGACCTGTGGTTGAGTGTTAATTTATATGTAAAGAATGCAAAAGTGATGAAAAGCAATTATCATCCAATTTAAATAAATAAATAGAAAGAACACAAAAGTAAGTAGGACGACCCTGCTCCTAGAGGGTGAGCAGTCTCATAAGGTGGGTGGTTATATGCAACGCACTATAGAGAGTATTTTTACAGAGACGCTTGCATAGGCAGAGGGGCAAGAGGGAATGGTCAGCTCTCCTTGATGAAGTCAGAAGAAGCTTTAAAGGAAAAAACAGGAGTTGTTTAGATCTTAAAAAAAAAAAAAAGGAGTCAAGTGTTAGAGAAATCATGGGCAAATCACAGAAAGATTAACCAGCAAGATGGGTTTTGGGAAATAGAAGCAATCTATTTCTCTTTGGGAAAGAGGGCCATGAAGGATCTGGCTATTGGTGACCCTGGAAAAGTAAACAATGTTACAGGGGTCATGGAAGGCTGCATCTGCTTGGACTTTACCCTATTAGGCATGGGGAAGCCCAAAGGGAGCTTGAAGTAGCTCTGCTAAATCATAGTCTTCTAGACGGGGTGTGGTCTGAGAAAGAATATACACTCTTCCTAGCCTGAATTTTTTTTGCAGATGACTTGAACACTGAAAGTATAAGGATGAAATTTCCTTAGAGGAAAGATAAAGATATTAATTCATGTTGCCTTAACCATGAGCAATAACTTAAAGACAGAATACTCTAAACACAATTCTAGTTTAATTGTCCCCTAAAAATGAAACAAAACTAACTAGCAGAACAGAGACAATTTCAAACCGTTAAAATTAGAAATGCGCTCATGTTTAAGCTCAATTTTATAGTCTTTTTATGTGGGTTTCAGAAAATCTAGTTGATTCAATAAAATAAAATATCCCAGACACCTGGTATAATTAAAGCAAGTGAACCAAGTGGTAAAAATATCTTTGATGGAGGCTACGTTTGATGTTCAGCCAGAAAGACTACAGATTCTGCGATTCTAGAGTCTGAAAGAAATATATCAGTTAGATTGTGGATAGAGCAGAAATATAATGATTGCTTACTGTGGGCCAGAAAGTCACCACCTATAAAGGGCTAAGAATACAAGCAGGTTTTTCACTGGCTCCTTAGGTAGTTCAAACCTATGTCAGTCAGTCAGCGAAGTCGCTCAGTTGTGTCTCTTTGTGTCCCCATGGACCAAAGCACACCAGGCCTCCCTGTCCATCACCAACTCCCAAAGTCCACTCAAAACCATGTCCATTGAGTCAGTGATGCCATCCAACCATCTCATCCTCTGTCATCCCCTTCTCCTCCCACCTTCAATCTTTCCCAGCATCAGGGTCTTTTCTAATGAGTCAGCTCTTCGCATCAAGTGGCCAAAGTATTGGAGTTTCAGCTTCAGCATTAGTCCTTCAAATGTATATTCAGGACCAATTTTCTTTAGGATGGACTGGTTGGATCTCCTTGCAGTCCAAGGGACTCTCAAGAGTCTTCTCCAGCACCACAGTTCAAAAGCATCAATTCTTCAGCACTCAGCTTTCTTTATAGTCCAACTCTCACATCCATACATGACTAGTTGGCAAAGTAATGTCTCTGCTTTTTAATATGCTGTCTAGGTTGGTAATAACTTTTCTTCAAACCTATGTACTCTCCTACATTTATCCAGAGGAACGCTAGTTCTTGAACATGTGTTGAAAATAATTGAGTCCAGTATTAAATTTAACAGGAAAACTATGGAAGCCCTCAAGCTCTTTCCCATTGCCTTCTCATTCACTAGCGTAAATTGATCTCTCATATAAATCGTCTTTTACTTGTTGGTCAGGTTGCCTACAGTTTTCCACACTAGTTCCTTGTCAATGATTCTTGATGGCAAACTCTTCATTCTCTGTCACTTGAAATGTCAACTTTTATTTATGAACCACAGGGGTGTTAAGTAATGGACACAGCAGACAATGTTTTGGAAAAAAAATTCTAAAAGATTATAAATTTCATTAAGTTCAATTATTGTTCCTCCCCAAAGCAGGAGGATGGGTGACAAGAACTACAGGGCAGCAGGTACCGTAAGGTGTTTATAGCTTACAACTTCCACATGCTGTGATTTTACCGCAAATGCGCAGTTTCCATAGCAACTACCGTATCATCTGATCCTACAGCTATTTTTAAGTTGCAGATAAATATTTTAAGGAAATGTGTCAGGATCGCAAGGTAAATTTATTCCCTCAATCCACTCTGTTTCCAGTGATACCAGCAAGAGTCCTTTTTTGACAGAAAATGTGCTAAAGTAAGTACATCTATGTGTATGTTATGCATTGATTTTCAAGTTATTAATATTAACATCCAACCCATTTCAAGTAAGCACTTTTATTTTTTCATATTTATATAGTAACTTCATTGACATATAATTACCATATAACAAACAATATATATTTAAAGTATTAAATTTGGTAAATTTGACATATGAATACACTGTGAAGCCATCACATCAAGGCAGTGGACATTTTATAATTTCTTGTTCTCTTCCCTTCTCCAGTCACCCCCCTCCATTGCCAGGTTACTGCTGGTCTGCTTTCTGTTATTAATTAGTTTACATTTTCTAGAAACCTCAGTAAATGAAATCATACAATACGTTCTATTTGTTTCTCAGCTTCTGTTGCTCAGCAGAGTTATTTTGAAATTCGTCCATGTTTTAGCCTGTATCAATTGTCCATTCTCTTTTGTTGCTGAGTAGTGCTCCGTTGTACCTGTCTCTTATACACATCTCCAAAGCAGGAGGATGGGTGACAAGAACTACAGGGCAGCAGGTACCGTAAGGTGTTTATAGCTTACAACTTCCACATGCTGTGATTTTACCGCAAATGCGCAGTTTCCATAGCAACTACCGTATCATCTGATCCTACAGCTATTTTTAAGTTGCAGATAAATATTTTAAGGAAATGTGTCAGGATCGCAAGGTAAATTTATTCCCTCAATCCACTCTGTTTCCAGTGATACTAGCAAGAGTCCTTTTTTGACAGAAAATGTGCAAAAGTAAGTACATCTATGTGTATGTTATGTATTGATTTTCAAGTTATTAATATTAAAGTCCAACCCATTTCAAGTAAGCACTTTTTTCATATTTATATAGTAACTTCATTGACATATAATTACCATATAACAAACAATATATATTTAAAGTATTAAATTTGGTAAATTTGACATATGAATACACTGTGAAGCCATCACATCAAGGCAGTGGACATTTTATAATTTCTTGTTCTCTTCCCTTCTCCAGTCACCCCCCTCCATTGCCAGGTTACTGCTGGTCTGCTTTCTGTTATTAATTAGTTTACATTTTCTAGAAACCTCAGTAAATGAAATCATACAATACGTTCTATTTGTTTCTCAGCTTCTGTTGCTCAGCAGAGTTATTTTGAAATTCGTCCATGTTTTAGCCTGTATCAATTGTCCATTCTCTTTTGTTGCTGAGTAGTGCTCCGTTGTACTATATAGTTTCTTTATTCATTCACTCGTGGATGACATTTGTGCTGCCTCCAGTTTGGAACTATTACAGACAACAAAGTGACTGTGAACTTCATGTCCAGGCTTTATGAGAACATATGTTTTCATTTGACTTGGATCATTACACAGGAATAAATGACTAGATGTATGCTAATTTTTGAGAAACTGTCTATTTTTCTTCCAAAGAATTTGTTCTGTTTTACATTCCCACTAGCAACGTGTGAGAAGCCCAGTTACTATCCTTGCCAGCACTTGGTGTGTTCACTGTCTTTCATTTTAGTGATTCTGATAGGTAATGTACTGGCCTATCATTTTTGTCTTAGTTTGCACTTCCCTAGATGGCTCAGATGGTAAAGAGTTTGCCTGCAGTGCATGAGACCTGGGTTCTATCCTTGGGTCAGGAAGATGCCCTGGAGAAGGAAATGTCATCCCACTCCAGTATCCTTGCCTGGAAAATCCCACAGACAGAGGAGCCTGGCAGGCTACAGTTCACGGGGTTGCAAAGAATTGGACATGACTGAGTGACTTCACTTTCTTTCTTTCTTTTTTCTAATGACTAATAATGTTGAACACTATTTTATGTGTTTATTTGCCATAAACATATCATCTTTGGTAAATTATATGTTCAAATATGTTGCCCATTTTTTAAAAACTGGGTTATTTTCTTACTATTGAATTGTAGAGCTCTTTACATATTTTAGATATCAGTCTTTTGTCAAATATGTGGTTTATAAACATTTTGTACCAATCTGTTAGCTGTCCTTTAATTGTTTTAATAGTTTCCTTCAAAAAGCAGACATTATAAAATTATACTTTTCAAATTTTCAAGGGAAGCTGAATCTTTCCAGATTGTATGAAAACTGAATCTATTCAGACCGCAGAGAATGTCTGTAGTTATCACAAAAATCCAAGCTTTTAAGCCGTTATACTCAGCCATTAATGTCATCATAAAGTGGTAAAATTCTATAGATTTATCCACTTATGGTAGATAAGTGAAGAAATAATAAAAGCAAAACAAGTCATATCACAAATACTTGGGAATATGACACAATTTGTATACCTATTCTACCCTTTATGAACATTTTTTCTAGTTTTTTTTTGGCTATTAATTTTTAAAATAATGAATATTTTAATTTGTGGTTCCTGGTGCACATTGTCACATATTCTTCCTTTTATGGCACATACTGAGGAATACAACTCCTGAAGCATGTGGTATATGTAACTTCAATATACTAGATTATGCCTGAAGTCTGCATCACAATCTATATTCCAACCCCATTCCCAGGTGGCGCTGGTGGTAAAGGATCCACCTGCCAATGCAGGAGATGCAAGAGACCTGGGTTCGATCCCAGGTTGGGAAGATCCCCTGGAGAAGAGCATGGCAACCCACTCCAATATTCTTGCCTGGAGAATCCCATCGATAGAGGAACTTGGTGGGCTACAGTTCATAGGGTCACAAAGAGTCGAACACAACTGAAGTGACTTTCACAGCAATAGTGAAAGAGGATCACATTTGGTTCACATCTATATCGACCTTTAATGTTTTCTCACTTTCATAAATTTTTAAAGAAGTTGGATAATATGATAAAGATTATGCTTAGTTTTTATTTCACACATTTTCTTATTACATCTCTTCTGTTACTACCTTTTGGGAGCTCTACATTTGAAGATGAAGACAAAATGGTCCCTACGCATCCTAGAGGGATCACAGACTAAAGAATACAGAATTAGTGTAAAATATAAAAGATAAGACTAATTTTGTGCTAAAATAGAAAGTCAAAATGGGATCAGTGCATTTGTAGTATACTTTATAACAATAAATGAGGTGATTATCAAGGATATCTAGTTGGCTAGTTGGTTGATAACAACTCTTTAGTTAAGCCCAAGATTTATAGTTTATGATCAGGTAAAACAGGTGTGTGTGTGTTTGCTCACATACAAGTATAAGGAAAGAGAAATCTTTTAAGGACAGATAGGAAAGTCAATGTCCAATTCATCATTTGTTTCCTTTCAAAGATCAGCTCTAGAACTTTTGATGAGATAAGGAAACTTTTAGTAAAAGTCCAGTTAATAAAAAATGGTGAGCTTTGTGGGCCATAAGGTTTCTTTCTCAACTACTTGATTCTGCCTTTGTAGTGTAAAAGCAGCCACAGGCAATACGTAAAAAAATTACGTATGAGTGTGACTGTGTTCAATCAAACTTTATTTACAAGGACAGGCTGTAGATCTGATTTTGTCCAAAAGCTATAGCTTGTATACCAGTGAACTACGGTATGAAACTTTTGCAGAGTCAAATAATCCATAGAAAATCTATTGGTGTAAGTTAGCATCAATTATTTTATGGTGGCGTAGGTGGTGGTGGCGGTTTAGTTGCTCAGTCATGTCTGTCTCTTTGTGATCCCATGGGCTGCAGCACGACATGATTCCCGGTCCTTCACTATCTCTTGGAGTTTGCTCTGACTCATGTCCATTGAGTCAGTGAGCCCATGCAGCCGTCTCATCCTCTGTTGCCCTCTTCTTCTCCTGCCCTCAGGCTTTCCCAGCATCAGGATCTTTTCCAGCGGACCTTGATGAGTTGGCTCTTTGCATTAGGTGGCCAAAGAATTGGAGCATCAATTCAGAAACATTCCTTCAAGAAATATTCAGGCTTTATTTCTTTTAGGATTGACTGCTTTGATCTCCTTGTTGCCCAAAAGACTCTCAATGAGAGTCTTCTCCAGCACCACAGTTCAAAAGCATCAATTATTGGGTATTCAGCCTTCTTTATGGTCCAACTGTCACATCCATACATGGAAAAACCATAGCTTTGACTACACGGACCTTTGTCGGCAAAGTGATGTTTCTGCTTTTTAATATGCTGTCTGGATTTCCCATAGCTTTTCTTCAAAGGAGCAAGTGTCTTTTAATTTCATGGCTGTGGTCACCATCTGCAGTGATTTTGGAGCCCAAGAAAATAAAGTCTGTCACTGTTTCCATTGTTTCCCCATCTACATGGCATGAAATGATAGGACTGGATGCCATGATCTTAGTTTTTTGAAGGTTGAGTTTTAAGCTAGCTTTTTCTCTCTCCTCTTTCACCTTTATCAACAAGCTCTTAGTTTCTCTCCACTTTCTGCCATTAGGGTTGTGTTATCTGCATACCTGAGGTTATTGGTATTTCCTCTGGCAATCTTGATTACAGCTTGAGCTTCATCCAGCCTGGAATTTCACTTGGTGTACTCTGCATAGAAGTTAAATATGTAGGGTGACAATGTACAGCCCTGACATAGTTCTTTCCCAATTTTTCTTTTTTTTTTTGCCTTTCCCAACTTTGAAACAGTCTGTTGTTCGATGGCTGCTTCCAACTGTTGCTTCTTGACCTGCATATTGTTTCTTGGGAGGCAGGGAAGGTGGTCTGGTATTTTCATGTTTAAAAGAATTTTCCAGTTTGTTATGATCCAGATAGTCAAAGGCTTTAGTGTAGTCAATGAAGCAGAAGTAGATATTTTTCTGGAATTCTCTTGCTTTTTCTCTGATCCACAGATTGTTGGCAATTTGATCTCTGGTTCCTCTGCCTTTTCTAAACCCAGCTTGTATATCTGGAAGTTCTCAGTTCATGTATTATTGAATCCTAGCCAGAAGGATTTTAAGCATTACTTTGCTAGCATGTGAAATGAATGCAATCATGAAGTAGTTTGAACATTTCATTGGCATTGCTCTTCTTTGGTATTGGAATGAAATTTGCTTTCTCCAGTCCTGTGGCCACTGCTGAGTTTTCCAAATTTGCTGGCATATTGAGTGCAGCACTTTAACAGCATCATATTTTAGGATTTGAAATAGCTCAGCTGGAATTCCATTACCTCCACTAGCTTTGTTCATAGTAATGCTTTCTAAGGCCTATTTGACTTCTCACTTCAGAATTTTCTCTTAGCTTCAAAAAACTAAGATCATGGTATCCAGTCCTATCAAAGACTAATTTTAGATACCACATACAGCATGATACTGAATATGCAGTCTGAGAAAAACAGGCATAAATGATGTTATTTCCTTAGGATAAGCATGTTGTTTAAAGACGAGGACTCAAAGAAGACAGCCTTGGTTTGAATATTTACTAGCTGTGTGCTGGTCATAGTCCCAGTGAATAATTAGGAAAATAGAAAAAGATTTCATAATATTTAAGAGCTTGTTGTTGTTCAATGGCCCATTGTGTCCGAATCTTTGCGACCCCATGGACTGAAGCACAACAGGCCTTTCTGTCCCTTGTTATCTACTGAAGTTTGTCCAAGTTCATGTCCATGGTGTCGGTGATCCCAGCCTTCTCATCCTCTGACACCCTCTTCTCCTTCGGCCCTCAATCNACACTACAGTAAGGGGGTGAGGAGCAGGGGGGCAGAACAGGAAGATGAATTGAGAAGGTACAGCCTGGAATCATGGAGGGCATTTTCTCAGGGCTGGTGAGCAGAGGAGGAGTGCTAAGTATCCACACCCAAGGCTAATGGGGATGGTGAGCACACTGGGGTGAGGTGAAGTGCTGACCGGGAATTACAGGGAAACCAGGGGGCAGGTATTTCCTGTGGCCCTCTCTTGTCATTAACAGGTCATTTTTAGTTTAACCAGCTGCCATCCCTGGTAAGACACATGATCATCTTGAAGAAAAACTTAAAATCAAGCAGGTGCTATTTAAAACAAAGGGATGGATAGAAGACACAGGGAAGGTTATTTTTCCCTTTAATTTCTTCCCATTACAGGGGTATTTTAGGAGTTCATGCATGGAAGACAAAAACACAAAGAGAAAATATCAGTAAATAGAAAGGAATAGAAAAAAGACCCAATACTCCTTATGCTATTGTACTAGTTATTTGAGTTTCTCATTTCTACATAATACTCTAAATTTAATATTAGAGATATGAGTGTAGTTTAGAAAGAATACCAATGGATGGCATTGTTAGTATAAGAGAACTATAAAGACTGCTGGCCACAAGAGAAATGGTTGCAAAAAGAGTGTAGCAATATATTCTACTCTGTAATACTAAATTATTTATATAATCTTAAGTAGGTTAAAAATAATTAGGTAGACTGATAAAGATTTCATGTAAGAATAAAATCTATAGCTCAACTCAAATATAGTTAATATGCCTAAAGTAAAAGCCTAGAAAATAAAATCTTTTACATTTCAAACTTTGACCTATTTGAATATTATTCAATGTAACATGATTTATAAATACAAAAAGAAGTCTGTGGAAATTATTCATAGTTTCTTAATTGATTTTTTTTGTCAGGAGCATTGCCTTAAATTGACATAAGAATACTTTTCAGCCTCCTTAATGCAATTTCAATAATGCTAAATCAAAATCATGTAACACAAATTAAAAAAAAAATGAACAACAAAAAAATTTTCAAAATATTTAAGCTTTGCTCTTTTTTGACAGTGCACTTTAAAGTTATGAATTAGGATTTGTAAAAATTTGGCATTAAGAACTTACAATATCTTTTTGTACACAGGTCTGGTACTAACATTGTTATAAGAAAAGTGGAAAGTATTAAAAATATTATTGTATAAAATATATAAATAAGACATGGAGCTAGTGTTTACTGAGTACACATTTGAGTTAGGGAAGACCGAAAAGTTCTGAAAATCGAGAGTGGGGATAGTTGCACAATAATATGAATTTATTTAACGCCACAGAACTGTACACTTAAAAATGGTTAAAACGATAAATTTTGCATCACATATTTTATCACAGTAAAGTATATGAATATACATATGAAAAAGAATGAAAAATACAAGATAAAGATATAAAAAAGATATAAGAAAAAGAATAAAAGAAAAATTAAAGAATTCATATTCTTAACAGTAGCATTACATATAGAGTCTTTTATTTTTAAAAAAGCTTTTAGAAGAAAACAAGAACATATTTATGATGTTGAGGAAAGCAAAGATTTCTTAACCGGGGCACTAAAAGTGTTAACCATAAAGAAAAGCTCAATTAACTGGACTACATTAAAAGTAAGATCTTTTTGTTTTAAAAATAAAAAGCATCACTGAAAAAGTGAAAAGGCAAGCTACAGAGTGGAAGAAGACAGCTCCATTACATATATCCACCAGAGGACCTGGGTCAGGAGTATATACAGAAGTCCTCAAACTAACAGGAAAGAGACAACTTAGCAGAATATTGGATAAGGACTTAATCAAGCACTTCATAAAAGAGGTTACAAATTAAAGGAAATATAAGTTAAAGCCCCAATGTAATATCAGTGCACAGCAACAGAATGGTTAAAATTAAAAAGAACTTTTAAAAAACTGGCAATACCAAACACTGTTGAGCATGTGCAGCAATTGTAATTTAATCACTGCTGACTGAAGGATAAATTGGTACATTTTCTTTGAAAAATCTACTGGTAGTATTTGCAAAAGGTAAACATTAGCATACACTGGGATCTAGCAACTCTACTCCTAGGTGCTTACTTGATAGAAATGCCCACATCTGTGCATCAAAATGTATGTTTGAGGATGTTCATAGTAGCACTATTCAGAACAGCTCCAAGCTGGAAGCCAAGCAAAGGTACTTCAACAGCAGAATGGACAAATTATAGGCTAATCAAATAATGGAATATTAGCAATAAGAATTAGGAACAGTTGCTCTGTGTAATATCACAATTGACTCTAACAGACATGTTGAGGGAAAGAAGGCAAATTCTGAAGAGAACTGACTGTGATACTCTATTTACGTGATGTTCAAAAACAAGAAGCAGTACCCAGCAGTCTTAGAAACACAGAATGGTTATCCTTGAGAAGCCGCGGTAGGGCAGCGGAGGCAAGGACTGGGGGACTAGCAATGGCGCTCCTGGGGGTACTGGTGTTGCTCTGTTCCTTGGAGGGAGTGGAGTTACAGGGTATTTTTATCTTGAGAAAATATATTGAGCTATTTACTCGTACAATTTGCACCTTTTTCTGCACGTATGTAACATTTCAGTAAAAAGTTCAAAAATGAAACAACACATATATATTTAAACTTAAAGCAGAAAAAGGTTAAATGACAATGTAAAAAACCCCTCAATTTTCAATGACAAAATGGGAAGAATCACAATGCGCTAAAAGGCTTGTCTGTGAAACACTGAACTGGAGGATGATTACTGGTGACACACAACCCTGCAGATTTTCACCAAACACAAATTCTCTAGGTTTAGGTTTCAGAGTCCTGAATAGCATTTGATTTAATAGCCAAATGAAGAAATGGCTGGGGCAAGGTAGAGACAAGTCAGAAACTACAGCATAGTACAGAGTGTGGGAGTGAAGGAGAAACATGGTAACATAGCACTCTCCTAGCCAAGGCAGTCAGCTCCAGGCAAGGCAGTGACAAAACTAGGTTCTGATACAAACAGCCTGGGATGTAAGAAGCATGGCTACGAGCCACAACTATGTGGACATTGACAAGCAAAAGATGACCTAGGGCAATAAGAGAATATTTGAAGAAATTTGCATCTCAGCTTGAAATTACAGGAACTCACTGTCACCACCTACACACTGCAATCTATCCCCACAGTATTTCCAGCAATCCACAAATGAGTAGTAATCTAAAAAGACCAGTGGGAGAACCCAATCACATGTTCAAAGCCATGGAATGGACTTGGAGACATGAAGCATAGTGAAAGCGAGACATTTAATGTCAGTCTTGAAGGTCAGGTGTCTGGTGGGCAGGCACACCCACAGCAGTTACAAGAAACAAATTATTCCCTAACACGCAGGTCCCTTCTCACCAGTTCCTAATTGGCTGAGTACTACAGGCTGGACTGGAAAACTGAGCAGTGGACACAGGTCTGGAAAAGATCAGTTTTCATTCCACTCTCAAAGAAAAGCAGTGCCAAGGAATGCTCAAACTACCACACAATTGCACTCATCTCACATGCTAGCAAAGTAATGCTCAAAATTCTCCAAGCCAGGCTTCAGTAGTACGTGAACTGGAAACTTCCAGCTGTACAAGTTGGATTCAGAAAAGGCAGAAGAACAAGAGATCAAACCACCAATAGCCGCTGGATCATCAAAAAAGCAAGAAAATACCAGAAAAAAAAATCTACTTTTGCTTTATAGACTATGCCAAAGCCTTTTTGTGGATCACAACAAACTGGAAAATTCTGAAAGAGATGGGAATATCAGACCACCTGACCTGCCTATCGGGAAATCTGCATGCAGGTCAGGAAGCAACAGTTAGAACTGGACATGGAACAACAGACTGGTTCCAAATCAGGAAAGGAATACATCAAGGCTGTATATTGTCACCCTGCTTATTATATGCAGAGTACATCAAGCAAAATGTTGGGTTGGATGAAGCACAGATGGAATCAAAATTGCAGGGAGAAATATCAATAACCTCAGATATGCAGATGACACCACCCTTATGGCAGAAAGTGAAGAGGAACTCAAAAGCCTTTTGATGAAAGTGAAAGTGGACAGTGAAAAAGTTGGCCTAAAGTTCAACATTCAGACAACGAAGATCACGGCATCCGGTCCCATCACTTCATGGGAAATAGATGGGAAACAGTGGAAACAGTGTCAGACTTTATTTTGGGGGGCTCCAAAATCACTGCAGATGATGACTGCAGCCATGAAATTAAAAGACATTTGCTCTTTGGAAGTAAAGTTATGACCAACCTAGACAGCATATTGAAAAGCAGAGACATTACTCTCTCAACAAAGGTTCGTCTAGTCAAAGCTATGGTTTTTCCAGTAATCGTGTATGGATGTGACAGTTGGATTATAAAGGAATCTGAGCGCCAAAGAATCAATGCTTTTGAACTGTGGTGTTGCAGAAGACTCTTCAGAGTTCTTTGGACTGCAAAGAGATCCAATCAGTCAACCCTAAAGGAAATCAGTCCTGAATATTCATTGGAAGGACTGCTGTTGAAGCTGAAGCTCCAATACTTGGGCTACCTGATGTGAAGAGCTTACTTCTTTGAAAAGACCCTGATGCTGGGAAAGACTGAGGGCCAGAGGAGAAGGGGACAACAAAGGATGAGATGGTTGGATGGCATCATTGACTTGATGCACATGAGTTTGAATACACTCCGGGAGTTGGTGAAGGACAGGGAGGCCTGGTGTGCTGCAGTCCATGGGGTGGCAAAGAGTCGGACATGACTGAAAGACTGAACTGAACTGACGGGGTGTACCATCCTCCTGGACGTTACCTAAGTTTCATTATTTCCTTACAGGATATCCTTCTTTCTCCCTTCCCAACTTATATCTACATTTCTTAACAAAGACTTTCTTGCTGTTTATCCCATCTGCTAACATCATGCTTGCTTAGAAACCCTCCAGGTGCATTAACTGTCAAGTCTGCAAGCCTTTAGACAAGTTTAGAGCCAGGGCCCAGGCAATGGGTGGGGTCCTATCTTCTTTAGGATCCAGTCTGATCTCCCTCTCTCATCCCTAACTTTATTTAAAGAGTTTAAGTCTCAACTTTATCATGTTTGCATGTTTTCAGTTCAGTTCAGTTGCTCAGTCGTGTCCGACTCTTTGCAACCCCATGAATCGCAGCACGCCAGGCCTCCCTGTCCATCACCAACTCCCGGAGTTCACTCAGACTCATGTCCATCGAGTCAGTGATGCCATCCAGCCATCTCACCCTCTGTCGTCCCCTTCTCTTCCTGCCCCCAATCCTTCCCAGCATCAGAGTCTTTTCCAATGAGTCAACTCTTTGTATGAGGTGGCCAAAGTACTGGAGTTTCAGCTTCAGCATCATTCCTTCCAAAGAAATCCCAGGGCATGTTTGCATGTTTAGCTGTTAGTAATTTTCCACTCAGAGTTTTTTTCTTGAAAATGGACCACTTCAAGTTTCTATTTCTTACAACCAGCATGTGACCTGAATATAGATGCTACTAAAAGGAGAGGAAAAAAAGGGAAAAAGAACAGATCAAGGCATGTCTACAAGGTCATGTTTTATACTTTACTGCATCACACTGTATGTTAAATTGAAGCAGCTTTGATAGTTCACCATTCACACATGATGACAAGACTCCTCAGAACTGAAGAGATGATAGACCTTAAGGGTGAGAGTTCTCAGAGTGGGAGTTCACGTTTTAAAATTTAATAAAAATTTGAATGTGAAATACCAGAGAAACACCATTCCTAGAAGATGAAGGAATTAAGTTGAAAAGTTTGGGCCATACTGGGAAAGGCCAATGGTAGAGTCTGGTGACAGAGCACAGAAACCTTAAGTTGTTACATTAACAAATGTACGGAATTCCCTGGTGGCCCAGTAGTTAACAATTCACCTTGAAATGAAGTAGGCTTGAGTTTGATCCCTGGTAGGGGAACTAATGGAGAAGGAAATAGCAACCCACTCCAGTGTTCTTGCCTGGAGGATCCCAGGGACGGGGAGCCTGGTAGGCTGCTGTCTATGAGGTCGCACAGAATCAGACAGGACCCGTGCGACTCAGCAGCAGCAGCAGCAGCAGCGCATAGGAGTGAAGTGGATGGGAGGAAACNGATCCCAGGGACGGGGAGCCTGGTAGGCTGCTGTCTATGAGGTCGCACAGAATCAGACACGACCCGTGCGACTCAGCAGCAGCAGCAGCAGCAGCGCATAGGAGTGAAGTGGATGGGAGGAAACCTGGAAGGAAGGAGAGTGAAGGGAACCCCGTTGATATAATAAAACCAACTGTCTAGGCCCAGGAAGGGAAGGGAAGGGAAGGCAGTGGCACTGAGAGGGAAGGCCAGCTGCGGCAGCCTCTCGGAGTGGGGAGAACTCTACTCAGGACCGCGGCCTGTGCTGGTGCTCAGGGCATGGCAGGGGCTTCCGTCGCGGGGACTGATGGAGGGGGGAGGGGGGAGTGGCTCCAGAGGTCTGCGTTTGGTTGGGGCTGGGTGCTGAGTGAGGCCTCCAGGGAGGGCGTGCTCTGTCTTCATCTCACCCCTCACAGGTCCCTGAGACAGCCAGCATTGAGGGCTCTCCAGAGAGAGTGCGGAGTTTCCTGTGCTGAGCCTTTTAAAGAGAAAGCGGCCAGTTATCTCTCTGTAAGGCTACTCATAGATCCACTGAAGGGTCTCTTCCAGCCTTAAGATTCTAAGACAACTGCCCTTTTCAGAGTCATATAGGGATGCTTGGGGAATTAATGGAATATTTGTAAATCATCTTCATTTCCTTTAAAGTTTTTATTTACAATCCATTTACATACATTTAAATGCTGCTAGAAAAGCATATTTAAATTCAATTTCCTTTGAAATTGCCAAGGGAATGCAAAAAGGAGAATTTTAAAAGCATTTTTAATAGAGGGAAAATGTTTACTTGCCACAGGCATCACTGTCACTTCTTTGTCTAAACACACACACAAACATACACAGAATCAAGTAAACTGGTGGCAAATCATTTCCAACACTAACTTCATATTAAGATCAGTCATGTCCGACTCTGCGACCCCATGGACTGTAGTCCACCAGGCTCCTCAGTCCATGGGATTATCCCGGCAAGAATACTGGAGTGGGTTGGATTTTCTTCTCCATAGGAACTTCCCAACCCAGGGATCGAAGTCAGGTCTCCTGCATTGTGGGCAGACTCTACCCTTTGAGCCACAAGGGAATCCCACATACGAAGATCAGTTCTTTATTATTCCTAGTAAGCTTCTATATCATTGAAAAACCATAGAGATGTTGGTTATAGGGCAAGTTCATTTTGAGAACACTGAACTCATGATGTGTGCATCAGTAATGCACAAAAACTCAGTCTTCTGCAGTATGTAAAATTAAAAAAGACTGTAGCAAGTAAAAAATAAAACCTAAGTTTTAAAGATGATTAAAAGTGTGATACCACATGAAGATGTAATATCCAATATTTGGATTGTGATACCAGTCAATTACCTGAAAAAATATGATCTAGAGACAAATGAGACTGTTGCAGGAAAGAAGTCAATTCTGACTCCATGTTGGAATTTGTTTGAGTTGCTTTTCCTTGCTCTTGTTATTATAATCATACTTACTGAGGACCCTGCCCTCTGCTTGACTATAAACTAAAGTGCCTTCAATAAGCTCATAGACTGTCTCTTATACACATCTTGAATATTCANTTAACACCTACCGTCTTACTTGGGTTCCTCTTACCTTGGACGTGGGGTGTCTCTTCACAGCTGCTCCAGCAAAGGGTAACCACTGCTCCTTACCTTGGACGAGGGGTATTCCTCATGGCCGCCCCTCCTGACCTTGAACGTGGATCTCATTTCACTCTGATTTAGTCCAACCTAACTGTAAATGACCACGACCTATGCCCCAGGACCAGGAGACTGCACTTCTGTGCAAAGATTGCACAGAAGTCTGACCCAGATTTCCTGTGAGTGTCCAGGAGTCTTCAGAGGTGTGGGTCGACAGTGGCCTGCTGCACAGTCGGGGCACTAAATACAACAGTGCACACACAAGACCTTTTGAAGGAGGTCCCCATTATCTTCCTTACATCCAGCATAGTTTGGCCTCAGGTCAAACAACAGGGAGGGAACACAGCCTTCTCTGCCAACAGAAAATTGGATTAAAAATTTACTGAGCATGGCCCCTCCCACCAGAACAAGATCCAGTTTCTCTCTTAGTCAGTCACTCCCATCAGGAAGCTTCCATATCCTTCTCCATCAGAGGGCACAGAAAAAGAAAACCACAATCACAGAAAACTAATCAAACTGACCAACCGATTACAGCCTTATCTAACTCAATGATAAGCCATGGCCACCCAAAACGGACTGGATATGGTGGAGAGATCTGACAAAATGTGGTCCCCTGGAGAAGGGAATGCAAAACACTTCAGTATTCTTGCCTTGAGAACCCCATGAACAGTATGAAAATGCAAAATGATATGACACTGAAAGATGAACTCCCCAGGCTGATAGATGCCCAATACGCTGCTGGAGAAGA
This sequence comes from Raphicerus campestris, assembly GCA_006410735.1. Classification (NCBI taxonomy): domain Eukaryota; kingdom Metazoa; phylum Chordata; class Mammalia; order Artiodactyla; family Bovidae; genus Raphicerus; species Raphicerus campestris. The sequence continues at coordinate 478,724 of SJYW01038968.1, forward strand.
GTAGAGAAGTAACTCCAAAAAGAATGAAGAGACAGAGCCAAAGAGGAAACAACATGCAGTTGTGGATATAAAAAGTGGTGGAAGTAAAGTCCGATGCTGTAAGAACAATACTGCATAGGAACCTGGAATGTTAGGTCTGTGCTGCTGCTGCTGCTAAGTCAGTTCAGTCATGTCTGACTGTGTGACCCCATAGACGGCAGCCCACCAGGCTCCCCCATCCCTGGGATTCTCCAGGCAAGAACACTGGAGTGGGTGGCCATTTCCTTCTCCAATGCATGAAAGGGAAAAGTGAAAGTGAAGTCACTCAGTCGTGCCAACTCTTGCCGACCCCATGGACTACAGCCTATCAGGCTCCTCAGTCCATGGGATTTTCCAGGCAAGAGTAGAGTGGGGTGCCATTGTCTTCTACTTTAGGTCCATGAATCAAGACAAATTGGAAGTGATCAGACAGGAGATGTCAAGAGTGAACACTGACATATTACAAATCAGTGAACTAAAATGGACTGGAATGCGTGAATTTAACTCAGATGACCATTATATCTACTACTGTGGGAAAGAATCCCTTAGAAGAAATGGAGGAGCCTTCATAGTCAACAAGAGAGGCCAAAATGCGGTACTTGGGTGCAGTCTCAAAAACGACAGAATGATCTCTGTTGGCTTTCAAAGCAAATCATTCAATATCACGGTAACCAAGTCTGTGCCCCAAACACTAAGGACAAAGAAGCTGAAGTTGAACGGTTCTATGAAGACCAACAAGACCTTCTAGAACTAAGTTCCCGCAAAGATGTCCTTTTCTTCACAATGGACTAGAGTGCAAAAGTAGGAAGTCAAGAAATACCTGGAGTAACAGGCAACTTTGGCCTTGGAGTACAGAATGAAACAGGAAAGGCTAATAAAGAGTTTTGTGAAGAGAATGCACTGGTCATAGAAAACACCCTCTTCCAACAACATAAAAGACAACTCTACAAACGGACATCACCACATGGTCAATATCAAATCAGACTGATTGTATTCTTTGCAGCCAAAGATGGAGAAGCTCTATACAGTCAGCAAAAACAAGATCAGGAGCTGACTGTGGCTCAGATCACGAACTCCTTATTGCCAAATTCAGACTGAAATTGAAGAAAGTGGAGAAAACCAACAGACCATTCAGTTCCGCTCACTTCAGCTGAGTTCAGTTTAGTCACTCAGCTGTGTCCAACTCAGCTAGTCACTGAACTCTGTGACCTCACATGCAGAGTTCTGACAAAATGTGGTCCACCAAAGAAGGGAATGGCAAACCACTTCAGTATTCTTGACTTAAGAACCCCACGAACAGTATGAAAAGGCAAAAAGACCATTCAGGAATGACCTAAA
>SJYW01038968.1:481992-497928 GCA_006410735.1 Raphicerus campestris
CCATGGGATTTTCCAGGCAAGAGTAGAGTGGGGTGCCATTGTCTTCTACTTTAGGTCCATGAATCAAGACAAATTGGAAGTGATCAGACAGGAGATGTCAAGAGTGAACACTGACATATTACAAATCAGTGAACTAAAATGGACTGGAATGCGTGAATTTAACTCAGATGACCATTATATCTACTACTGTGGGAAAGAATCCCTTAGAAATGGAGGAGCCTTCATAGTCAACAAGAGAGGCCAAAATGCGGTACTTGGGTGCAGTCTCAAAAACGACAGAATGATCTCTGTTGGCTTTCAAAGCAAATCATTCAATATCACGGTAACCAAGTCTGTGCCCCAAACACTAAGGACAAAGAAGCTGAAGTTGAACGGTTCTATGAAGACCAACAAGACCTTCTAGAACTAAGTCCCCGCAAAGATGTCCTTTTCTTCACAATGGACTAGAGTGCAAAAGTAGGAAGTCAAGAAATACCTGGAGTAACAGGCAAATTTGGCCTTGGAGTACAGAATGAAACAGGAAAGGCTAATAAAGAGTTTTGTGAAGAGAATGCACTGGTCATAGAAAACACCCTCTTCCAACAACATAAGAGACAACTCTACAAACGGACATCACCACATGGTCAATATCAAATCAGACTGATTGTATTCTTTGCAGCCAAAGATGGAGAAGCTCTATACAGTCAGCAAAAACAAGATCAGGAGCTGACTGTGGCTCAGATCACGAACTCCTTATTGCCAAATTCAGACTGAAATTGAAGAAAGTGGAGAAAACCAACAGACCATTCAGTTCCGCTCACTTCAGCTGAGTTCAGTTTAGTCACTCAGCTGTGTCCAACTCTGTGACCTCACATGCAGAGTTCTGACAAAATGTGGTCCACCAAAGAAGGGAATGGCAAACCACTTCAGTATTCTTGACTTAAGAACCCCACGAACAGTATGAAAAGGCAAAAAGACCATTCAGGAATGACCTAAACCAAATCCCTTATGATTATACAGTGGAAGTGATAAATAAGATTCAAGGGATGAGATCTGATAGAGTGCCTAAAAACTATGGATGGAGGATAATGACATTGTACCAGAGGCACTGATCAAGACCATCCCCAATAAAAAGAAATGCAAAAAAGAAAAATGATTTTCTGAGGAGGCATTACAAATAGCTGAGAAAGGAAAACAAGCTAAAGCAAAGGAGAAAAGATATGCCCATCTGAATGCAGAGGTCCAAAGAATAGCAAGGAGAGATACAAAAGCCTTCCTCAGTGATCAACGCAAAGAAATACAAGATAACATTACAATAGGAAAGACGATAGAGATTGCTTCAAGAAAACTAGTGATGCCAAGCGAACATTTCATGCAAAGATGAGCACAGTAAAGGACAGAAATGGTATGGACCAAACAGAGCCAGAAGATATTAAGAAAAGGTGGCAAGAATACACAGGAGAAATATACAAAAAGATCTTCACGACCCAGATAACCACGATGGTGTGATCACTCACCTAGAGCTAGACATCTTGGAATGTGAAGTCAAGTGGGCCTTAGGAAGAATCACTATGAACAAAGCTAGTGGAAGTGATGGAATTCCAGTTGAGCTATCTCAATCCTAAAGGATGATGCTGTGAAAATGTTGCACTCAATACGCCAGCAAATTTGGAAAACTCAACAGTGGCCACGAGATTGGAAAAGGTCAGTTTTCATTCCAACCCCAAGAGAGGCAATGCCAAAGAATGCTCAAACTACCACACAATTGCACTCATTGCACAAGCTAGTAAAATAATGTCCAAAATTCTCCAAGCCAGGCTTCAGCAATTCGTAAACCATGAACTTCCAGATGTTTAAGCTGGTTTTAGAAAAGGCAGAGGAACCAGAGATCAAATTGCCAACATCTGCTGGATCATAGAAAAAGCAAGAGAGATCCAGAAAAACATCTACTGCTGCTTCACTGACTGCCTAAGTCACTGTCTGAGTGGATCACAATAAACGGTGGAAAATTCTGAAAGACATGGGAATAACAGACCACCTGACTTGCCTCTTGAGAAATCTGTATGCAGGTCAGGAAGCAACAGTTAGAACTGGACATGGAACAACAGATTGGTTCCAAATAGGAAAAGGAGTACGTCAGGCTGTATATTGTCACCCTGCTTATTTAACTTGTATGCAGAGTATATCATGAGAAATGGTGGGCTGGAAGAAGCACAAGCTGGAATCAAGATTGCTGGGAGAAATATCAATAACCTCAGATGTGCAAATGACACCACACTTAAGGCAGAAAGCAAAAAAGAACTAAAGAGCCTCTTAATGAAAGTAAAAGAGGAGAGTGAAAAAGCTGACTTACAGCTCAACATTCAGAAAATGAAGATCATGGTATCTGGTTCCATCACTTCATGGGAAATAGATGGGGAAACAGTGGAAACAGTGTCAGACTTTAGTTTGGGGGGCTCCAAAATCACTGCAGATGGTGACTGCAGCCATGAAATTAAAAGACACTTACTCCTTGGAAGAAAAGTTATGACCAACCTAGAAAGGATATTAAAAAGCAGAGACATTACTTTTTAGACAACAAACGTCCATCTAGTTAAGGCTATGGTTTTTTTTCCAGTAGTCATTGTATGGATGTGAGAGCTGGACTATAAAGAAAGCTGAGTGCCGAAAAATTGATGCTTTTGACCTGTGTTGTTAGAGAAGACTCTTGAAATCCCTTAGACTGCAAGGAGATTCAACCAGTCCATCCTCATGGAAATCAGTCCTGAATATTCATTGGAAGGACTGATGCTGAAGCTGAAACTCCAATACTTTAGCCATCAGATGCGAAGAGCTGACTCATTTGAAAAGACTCTGATGCTGGTAAAGGTTGAAGGTGGGAGGAGAAGTAGACGACAGAGGATGAGATGGCTGGGTGGTATCACTGACTCAATGGGCATGAGTTTGGGTAGACTCCGGGAGTTAGTGAAGGACAGGGAGGCCTGGCGTGCTGCAGTCCATGGGGTTGCAAAGAATTAGACACGACTGAGCGACTGAACTGAACTGAACTGAACTGAAACTCAAGAGAAAATCCGTCAGTTGCTTTGTCCAATTTACTCTGTCACAAAACAGGAAGTAGACAGCACCTCTGTCTGCACTCTAAATCATTTCTGAGTGTATCTTCTACTCCAGGAAAAGCAATCTGACTCCATTCAAGGACAGGCAGTTTATTGAAGTGACTTAGAGAATGGAGTTTGCTGCTAACATATCTGGGTTGAATTCCTAGCTCTGCCATTTATCAACTTTATGATTTGGGGCAAGGATTACTTAACATTTTTGAGACTTTGACAAATGAGATAATGTAAACAATGCACTCAAGAATGTTTAACACACAGTATATGGTCAAATACTGGCTTCTTTATTCCTTATGGAATCTTATTCTTTCTAAAAAGATTCACACTCACCTTACCCCTCATGTCTGGGGCAATCTCTTCTCTCTGTCGCTACCATTCAGCAATTAGCATCTTGCAGACAGAAGTCCTGAGTTTGAATCTTGCCTCTGCCACTCAATAGTTACAATTAACTGCACAGAACACTTTCTATATTAAACATAGCACACTGAGAATGAAAATCTAAACTATCTGCTTACAGAAAAATATGCTTAAACTTGAACAAATGAGAAGTTCCAGAGTGGGGCAGGTCCCAGACATCTTAGTGTCAATTATTAATGATCAGTCTTGTCAATCCAAATCTTAAATATCTTCTACTATCAATTGCCCTATTAATTGAGTTAATGATTACTATTTACTTGAACTGTTGCTCTGTATTAGGCTTTGTTGAGAATCCTTCATGCACCATCTGATACAAATTTTTACAACAAATCAAGGTAAGAACTATCAAAATCACATTTTATAGATGAGAAAACTGAGGATCAAGGAGCAAATAACTTGCTCAAGGTTACACAGCTAGTAAAAGGCAGCTGGCACTCTTAAATCTCTGTTCTATGTAGCCACAGTGAGGGTCATGACATCCACTGAACAATGAGCCAGAGACAGTGCACAACTTTTGTGTTTATATGCTGATACATCCTGGGCTGTTCACGCAGCTCATGCAACGTACATATTCTCCGTAGACTTAAAACCATGTAAGAGTCAGATTCAGCACTTATTTTCAACTATTTACAAGTCATGAACTTGACTCAATAACACAACATTTAAGCACTAAATAAATGTTCACTGATAATGAAGAAAATGTGCGTGTCCAGGGCAAAGTCAAGGTAGCATCACATGCATGCTAGGAATAATTTGCAATAAAATTTTAAAACCTTAAAACTTAATGAGCACAGTCTCAATTAGGAAACTGAAAATCTGCTCATTAAACTTGCAGATGGTACTTATTTGGGCAGGAGTTAAACACTTCAGAAGAAAGAAACAATTTAAAATGACCTTGATAGATTACAGAAATAGTTCATCAAAAACAGATGAACTTCAATAAATAGAAGAACAAAACAGCATATTTAAGAACCAAAAGCATACCACACAGATAAAAATGGGAGTGAGTAGCTGGGCACATTGATGGGGGCCAGGGGGCAAGGCACAGAGGAAACCACCTGACTATCTGTGGGCAATATGGACTATTCTTCCATCTATGTATCACAACCCTGGATGAGCACGGACGGGAACCACCAGGAAAGGTTTCAAAACTATTGTTCCAGGCTCCATCAGGGACCAATTAAATCAGAATCTGTGGAGATAAGCTTCGATATTGGTTACATTTAAAAACTCTCTAAGTGTGTTTAATGTGGCCAAGGTTCAGAATAACCAGAAATTATAATCAATCATATCCTTTGTATTTATATGAAGAAACTGATGAAAATAATAACACAGCTACTATGTGTGATCAGATAATGAATTATAAAGAGAAACTATTTAATTAAAAAATCTAATATTAATCAGTGATGGTTCCAAAAATTTAAGAAACAAAAAACAGCCTAAGATCTGTTTTTCTCCAAGTATGGTTCCTTGGATGAGCAGCCTCTGGGGATTTATGAGAAATGCAAATTCTCATGCCTACCACAAACCTGAATTCATAACTCTGTGGTGGACCTAGCAACCTGGGTTTGGACCCCTCGAGGGTTTCTGATGGATTCTGAAGTTAAGAATTATAGCTCTAAGCTAAGAGGCCAACTTGCTTCTCTTTTCTTATAGCATCTGTTTTCTGTTATAATTACAGGATTGTTCTGTGCTTTCTTTTCTCAGTCACCTCAAAGTCTTCCTAGAAGTATATAAATTACAAATTAAAAAATTAATGTTTTAGCAAAGTAATCATATTCAGAATTGCCTTCATTATTGAAATATCTTTTATTAAATGGACTCATGTGATAAACTCAGTGAAAAATAATGTGTTAAAATTGTGGCCAAAGTTGTCCAGAGGAAATATTTGCTGGTTGGGTCAGTTTCTTTACCTTTCAGCGGGCTTTGCTGATATCAGGTAGACCCAGATTAGTCACAAGAATCTACACAGATCTATTAGCTGCTGCCTAATAACCCAAATTCCCCAGGGCAGGATGTGTGAGTCTACCTGAGATCCTAGCTTTCCCTTTATCAGGCATTACCATTGCCACTGGGGTTTAGGTCTGTCTGTGATTTCCATCTGTCTATCTCTACCTCATTGCTCCAATAAAACAGGAGTTGGTTATATGTATTGTTATTCATAACCAAAATGTAAAAATAAAACCTACTCCAGGACTAGCAGCATTGAAAAATCATCACAAATAAACAGTAATAATAACTGCTCCTAGTTGAGAAAATAAGACAGAAGAGATNGCAGGTCCCAGACATCTTAGTGTCAATTATTAATGATCAGTCTTGTCAATCCAAATCTTAAATATCTTCTACTATCAATTGCCCTATTAATTGAGTTAATGATTACTATTTACTTGAACTGTTGCTCTGTATTAGGCTTTGTTGAGAATCCTTCATGCACCATCTGATACAAATTTTTACAACAAATCAAGGTAAGAACTATCAAAATCACATTTTATAGATGAGAAAACTGAGGATCAAGGAGCAAATAACTTGCTCAAGGTTACACAGCTAGTAAAAAGCAGCTGGCACTCTTAAATCTCTGTTCTATGTAGCCACAGTGAGGGTCATGACATCCACTGACCAATGAGCCAGAGATAGTGCACAACTTTTGTGTTTATATGCTGATACATCCTGGGCTGTTCACGCAGCTCATGCAACGTACATATTCTCCGTAGACTTAAAACCATGTAAGAGTCAGATTCAGCACTTATTTTCAACTATTTACAAGTCATGAACTTGACTCAATAACACAACATTTAAGCACTAAATAAATGTTCACTGATAATGAAGAAAATGTGCGTGTCCAGGGCAAAGTCAAGGTAGCATCACATGCATGCTAGGAATAATTTGCAATAAAATTTTAAAACCTTAAAACTTAATGAGCACAGTCTCAATTAGGAAACTGAAAATCTGCTCATTAAACTTGCAGATGATACTTATTTGGGCAGGAGTTAAACACTTCAGAAGAAAGAAACAATTTAAAATGACCTTGATAGATTACAGAAATAGTTCATCAAAAACAGATGAACTTCAATAAATAGAAGAACAAAACAGCATATTTAAGAACCAAAAGCATACCACACAGATAAAAATGGGAGTGAGTAGCTGGGCACATTGATGGGGGCCAGGGGGCAAGGCACAGAGGAAACCACCTGACTATCTGTGGGCAATATGGACTATTCTTCCATCTATGTATCACAACCCTGGATGAGCACGGACGGGAACCACCAGGAAAGGTTTCAAAACTATTGTTCCAGGCTCCATCAGGGACCAATTAAATCAGAATCTGTGGAGATAAGCTTCGATATTGGTTACATTTAAAAACTCTCTAAGTGTGTTTAATGTGGCCAAGGTTCAGAATAACCAGAAATTATAATCAATCATATCCTTTGTATTTATATGAAGAAACTGATGAAAATAATAACACAGCTACTATGTGTGATCAGATAATGAATTATAAAGAGAAACTATTTAATTAAAAAATCTAATATTAATCAGTGATGGTTCCAAAAATTTAAGAAACAAAAAACAGCCTAAGATCTGTTTTTCTCCAAGTATGGTTCCTTGGATGAGCAGCCTCTGGGGATTTATGAGAAATGCAAATTCTCATGCCTACCACAAACCTGAATTCATAACTCTGTGGTGGACCTAGCAACCTGGGTTTGGACCCCTCGAGGGTTTCTGATGGATTCTGAAGTTAAGAATTATAGCTCTAAGCTAAGAGGCCAACTTGCTTCTCTTTTCTTATAGCATCTGTTTTCTGTTATAATTACAGGATTGTTCTGTGCTTTCTTTTCTCAGTCACCTCAAAGTCTTCCTAGAAGTATATAAATTACAAATTAAAAAATTAATGTTTTAGCAAAGTAATCATATTCAGAATTGCCTTCATTATTGAAATATCTTTTATTAAATGGACTCATGTGATAAACTCAGTGAAAAATAATGTGTTAAAATTGTGGCCAAAGTTGTCCAGAGGAAATATTTGCTGGTTGGGTCAGTTTCTTTACCTTTCAGCGGGCTTTGCTGATATCAGGTAGACCCAGATTAGTCACAAGAATCTACACAGATCTATTAGCTGCTGCCTAATAACCCAAATTCCCCAGGGCAGGATGTGTGAGTCTACCTGAGATCCTAGCTTTCCCTTTATCAGGCATTACCATTGCCACTGGGGTTTAGGTCTGTCTGTGATTTCCATCTGTCTATCTCTACCTCATTGCTCCAATAAAACAGGAGTTGGTTATATGTATTGTTATTCATAACCAAAATGTAAAAATAAAACCTACTCCAGGACTAGCAGCATTGAAAAATCATCACAAATAAACAGTAATAATAACTGCTCCTAGTTGAGAAAATAAGACAGAAGAGATAGCATTAAATTTTAGTTTTTCCTTAATGGATAACATAGTTTGATAAGAAATACTGAGAAAGTTTCTCTCCTTCCTACCGTTTCTGATCTCCTTGTCCCTCATATTTTCTCAAATATAATAAGAAAAAAGAAGAAACAATTTCATTGCTAATTAAATATGCCAAATAATGAGACAGCATTTTGTCTAACTGTTGAAAAAATTTTAAATGCATCTAGTGCTGGTAAGGGTTTGAAGAGTGGACAAGTCACTAGATGCTGGTAGGAGTATATATTCATATAATCCCTTCATCCATCCCACATCACTGTGGCGATATGTATAACAAAGCCTTAAAGTTGTTAATGTCTATTCACTTATCCTGAATAAACTGCTGTTTATTATAATGATCAGAATTTTGTTAAAGGCGAAACTCTAAAGAAGCTGCTCAAGTATGTACGGCCCATCCTTACTATGGGGGTAGTCCAATATGACATTTCACAAATAAGGAAGCAGTTAAGTGATGAACTTAGCAATGCATATTTAGTGAACTACACATTTTCCCCCCTTCCATGAATTTAGAAAAGGCACAGAAACCAGAGATCAAGTTGTTAACCTCTGCTGGATCATCGAAAAAGCAAGAGAGTTCCAGAAAAACATCTATTTCTGCTTGGTTGACTATGCCAAAGCCTTTGACTGTGTGGATCACAATCAACTGTGGAAAATTCTGAAAGAGATGGGAATACCAGATCACCTGACCTGCCTCCTGAGAAATCTGTATGCAGGTCAAGAAGCAATAGTTACAACTGGACATGGAACAACAGACTAGTTCCAAATTGGAAAAGGAGTACTTTAATGCTGTATATTGTCACCCTGCTTATTTAACTTATATGCAGAGTACATCATGAGAAACACTGGGCTGGATGAAGCACAAGCTGGAGTCAAGATTGCCAGGAAAAATATCAATAGCCTCAGATATGCAGATGACACCACACTTATGGCAGAAAACAAGGAAGAACTAAAGAGCCTCTTGATGAAAGTTCAAGAGGAGAGTGAAAAGGTTGACTTAAAGCTCAACATTCAGAAAACTAAGATCATGATATCTGGTCCCATCACTTCATGGAAAACAGATGGGGAAACAGTAGAACAGTGGCTGACTTTATTTTTCTGGGCTCCAAAATCACTGCAGATGGTGACTGTAGCCATAAAATTGAAAGACGCTTGCTGCTTGGAAGGAAAGTTATGACCAACCTAGACAGCATATTAAAAAGCAAAGACATTTTTGCCAACAAAGGTCCGTCTAGTCAAAGCTGTGGTGGTTTGTCCAGTAGTCATGTATGGATGTGAGAGTTGGAATATAAAGAAAGCTGAGCACTGAGGAATTGATGCTTTTGAACTATGATGCTGGAGAAGATTCTTGAGACTCCTTTGGCGTGTTAGGAGTTCCAACCAGTCCATCGTATAGGAAATCAGTCCTAGGTGTTCACTGGAAGGACTGATGCTGAAGCTGAAACTTCAATACTTTGACCACCTGNTATTTTCTCAAATATAATAAGAAAAAAGAAGAAACAATTTCATTGCTAATTAAATATGCCAAATAATGAGACAGCATTTTGTCTAACTGTTGAAAAAATTTTTAATGCATCTAGTGCTGGTAAGGGTTTGAAGAGTGGACAAGTCACTAGATGCTGGTAGGAGTATATATTCATATAATCCCTTCATCCATCCCACATCACTGTGGCGATATGTATAACAAAGCCTTAAAGTTGTTAATGTCTATTCACTTATCCTGAATAAACTGCTGTTTATTATAATGATCAGAATTTTGTTAAAGGCGAAACTCTAAAGAAGCTGCTCAAGTATGTACGGCCCATCCTTACTATGGGGGTAGTCCAATATGACATTTCACAAATAAGGAAGCAGTTAAGTGATGAACTTAGCAATGCATATTTAGTGAACTACACATTTTCCCCCCTTCCATGAATTTAGAAAAGGCACAGAAACCAGAGATCAAGTTGTTAACCTCTGCTGGATCATCGAAAAAGCAAGAGAGTTCCAGAAAAACATCTATTTCTGCTTGGTTGACTATGCCAAAGCCTTTGACTGTGTGGATCACAATCAACTGTGGAAAATTCTGAAAGAGATGGGAATACCAGATCACCTGACCTGCCTCCTGAGAAATCTGTATGCAGGTCAAGAAGCAATAGTTACAACTGGACATGGAACAACAGACTAGTTCCAAATTGGAAAAGGAGTACTTTAATGCTGTATATTGTCACCCTGCTTATTTAACTTATATGCAGAGTACATCATGAGAAACACTGGGCTGGATGAAGCACAAGCTGGAGTCAAGATTGCCAGGAAAAATATCAATAGCCTCAGATATGCAGATGATACCACACTTATGGCAGAAAACAAGGAAGAACTAAAGAGCCTCTTGATGAAAGTTCAAGAAGAGAGTGAAAAGGTTGACTTAAAGCTCAACATTCAGAAAACTAAGATCATGATATCTGGTCCCATCACTTCATGGAAAACAGATGGGGAAACAGTAGAACAGTGGCTGACTTTATTTTTCTGGGCTCCAAAATCACTGCAGATGGTGACTGTAGCCATAAAATTGAAAGACGCTTGCTGCTTGGAAGGAAAGTTATGACCAACCTAGACAGCATATTAAAAAGCAAAGACATTTTTGCCAACAAAGGTCCGTCTAGTCAAAGCTGTGGTGGTTTGTCCAGTAGTCATGTATGGATGTGAGAGTTGGAATATAAAGAAAGCTGAGCACTGAGGAATTGATGCTTTTGAACTATGATGCTGGAGAAGATTCTTGAGACTCCTTTGGCGTGTTAGGAGTTCCAACCAGTCCATCGTATAGGAAATCAGTCCTAGGTGTTCACTGGAAGGACTGATGCTGAAGCTGAAACTTCAATACTTTGACCACCTGATGTAAAGATCTGACTCACTGGAAAAGACCCTGATGCTGGGAAAGATTGAGGGCAGGAGGAGAAGGGGAAGATAGAGGATGAGATAGTAGGATGGCATCACTGACTCAACGGACACGGGTTTGAGTAAACTCTGGGAGTTGGTGATGGACAGGGAGGCCTGGCATGCTGTGCTTCATGGGGTCGCAAAGAGTTGGACACAACTGAGCGACTGAACTGAAAGGTTAGAATCATCATTTAAAAAGTAAGAGTATACATACGTATACCTAAGGCTGATTCATGCTGATGTTTGGCAAAAACCAACACAATACTGAAAAGCAATTATCTTTCAATTGAAAATAAATAATGTAAAAAAAAAGTAGCTTTTATTTAATATTAAGTTTATTAATTTAAAACTATCTTAATATGCTGAAATTTGACCTTGCAAGATATACTTTTTTGTGACAAATAAATGAAAATAATGTTCTAGAAGAAATGTATACATTTATTCACTTAATCTGGTTCTAACTCATCAATAATAGAATCATGTGCATTGCACTGAATTTTTTCTTTGGGAATAGACTATTCAAAAGTATTTTATAAAAAAAAGTTACTCAAATTTTATAAAATTAATTCTAAGTGCATTCTAAGTTTGTTACTTTGAGAGTTCACCTCTGATACAGGTTTGTGAGCTACAAGCTGAGGACAATGTTTTATAGCATGGTTTATACACTTGGCAAGATGCTGCTTTTTTAACATATACTGATCAGACCTGTCATATAAGGTCTCTCAATCAAAGATCTGAGTGATGTGAAATATTATATTACTATAAAGTAACATAGTCTTGCCTTTAATGGGCAGTTTGACGTAGGTATTATGATGGAGTTCTAAGCTGTATCAAAATCTATTTATTCTCAATATGAAAAACATCTACAAGCCAATAGAAAAATATGCAAAAGACTCAGATAGGCACTTCACACAATGAGATATTATGTGAAAAAATTATGTAAAAAGCCAAAGGAACATGGAATAGTATTTATGTTACTCATGAGGGAAATGCAAAATGAAACCACAACTAGATATCTCAATTCAACCAGAATTATTGAAATGAATTCTCATACAATGTTGATGAAAGTATAAACTGGTACAATCATTTTGGAAATTTGTTGGGCAGTATTCACTAAAGCTGAACATAGGCTTATTCAGTGAACTACACGCCTACATATATTTCTGACAGATCCAGAAGCAGAAGACATCTACAAGGATGTTCTTAGCAGTACTATTTATAATACCCCAATTCTAGAAACAATATAAATATCTACCAACAAAAGAACTAACATTCATATATTTAGGGTGGAATACTAAATAATCATCAGAATAAACAAATTATAACCACATACAACAATATGGATACAAAGTGTAAGACTGTATTCATAAAAAAAGAGACAGAGTAAGCCTGGTTACTGCTGTCACAGTCAGGACAAGGGTGGGATGTGAGGTTATGAACTGGAGGAAGGAGCTGGAAGGGGCTCCTTTCCTGATCAAGGTATTGGTTACACAGGTTAAGTCACTTTATGATGTAGTTTTATACACGTTACTCTTCTATATAAAGTATATATCTAAAATGAGGCAAGAACTCTAAGGCTTCCCTGGTGAGTCAGCAGTAAAGAATCCAGTTGTAATGCAGGAGATTCAGTCCCTGGGTTAGGGAAGATGCCCTGGAGAAGAAAATGGCAACCCACTCTAGCATTCTTGCCTGGGAAATTCCATGGGCAGAGGAGCCTTCAGGGCTACATTCCACGGGGTTGCAAGAGTCAGACACAACTAAACCACCACCACCACTACCAACCATCACCAAAAAAGTTGCAAGTGTTAGTCACTCAGTCATATCCAACTCTTTGCAACCCCATGGCCTGTAACACCAGGCTCCTCTGTCCATGGGATTCTCCAGGCAAGAATACTGGAGAGGGTTACCATGCCCTCCAGGGGATCTTCCTGACCTAGGCAGGTCTCCTGCATTGCAGGCAGATTCTTTACCATTGTGAGCCAGCAGGGAAGCCTACCACCATCTAGAAGTATAAGAGAATAAGAAAGGTTTAAATAAAACAAAATAATACTTCCCAGTGCAGCGCAATGCACAGTGCCAAGTACCTTAGTGTCTCTTAGTGACACTGAGAGAGCTTTTGCTGAAGCAACAATCTATATATTTACAGTCTTTAATGCCTGATTTTGATATAAGATCAGATACTACACTTGATCTTAGCCCAAAGGCCCAGAAATAATAACTGAATCACTTTACTATACATCTGAAACCAACACAACATGGTAAACCAACGCTATTCCAATAAAACTGCTAAAAAATTTTTTAAATAATAAAAATAATTTTATTAAAAAAAAGAATGTAGAAATAGTAGATGGTATTTCTTGAAAGAGGACATTGACAGAGTTAAAGAAGATTTACAAAGAGATTCTAGATAGGACTACAGATCTGTCTAGAAGAGGAACACATGAGTGACCCTGTGGGTCTACAACATGGAAACAAACAAATCACACTTCTCAAAAGAGACAGGCACGGACGGACGCAGGAGTCCAGAGACCACCACAGCGGGGGCTTAGCAGCAGGGCAGGAGAACTCACCACAGATGCTGAAACACAGCGCCTCCCAAACCTTCCCTTTTATTGGCTTTAAAAGAAAAGAATATGTGGAAGACACTGCTCCTTTCTAGGAAAATCCCAAGTTTCTACAACATAGTACCCAGTTACTGACTCTGTCTGCTTCATTCTGTTGCTGCATGTCTATCTCATCCTGAGCAGATCATGTCTTTTTGTATTTAGGTGAGCAAAGGAAATGTGGATCAGTGAACAAAGAGGTAAGAGGTTAGTATCAGTAGAGTGGAGAGTAACAGGCTTTGTCCAGTTTCCAGCAAGTGAGTAGCGAACAGGGAGAGCAGTGTTTAGGACATGATGAGAACCCTGAGACGTATTAGAAAGGACAATACTGCCAATGGTGCAACTGTGGCATGAACCCAGGGGCGCTCTCAGAAGGAGGTGCTTTTCTCTGCCTGGAGACTGTCCTGGTTACCTCTTCATGCACAATGCCCTTCACTAACTTGTGCCTGCACGTTCAAAAATAGATGATTATCATCATTTGAGAAGTTGCCTCATGACATGAATTTTAAAAGACCCTTTTCTCTTTTTTCTCCTCCTCTGAGACATGAGAAAGACTAAGAAAATGGGATGAAATTATACTTTTCACCCAATGATAAAATATACTTTGGATTAAATAAAACTCTGCTCATAGTTTATCAAACATTAGCTTAAGGACCCCTTAGCCTAACTATATTAACAAGAATAATAAAAGGACTAATAATAAAAGTCTCCTGGTGTGTCTTATATTTGTAGCCTTGATATTCTACACATCTTGAGTTATTAACTTGTCAGAATCAAAGTATAAAATGTTATTAACATTTTGAATGCTCAAGCTAAACAGTGTTTATTGGTTTATCTTTCAATATGGATATATTGGTAAATAAGAATTTTGTTTTTATTTGCATATCATATTAGCACTTCTCTGCTGCATATGTGCTTTAATGGAAAAAATATATGCATATAAATTAATAGGCCCAATCATATTTCAAAATAAAAAAAATTGCCAGAATCTTTTAACCTTGACGCTACTATAATGGACTGAGTGGGGGTAAATGAAGCCAAAATATAAGGTAAATGGAGATGCACTAACACTTTCTTTAGCATACTTCAGTGTTCCTTTATTTCATTATTCCTCTAGAAATCGGGATTAGGCAGCTTCTTTGACTAATTAACCCAAAGAGGTTTGACTAATAGAAGGAGATTGCAAGCATGATTAGTTAAATGATAATGTACATAGCACTTAATGATCATTATCATTTATTCTAATATCAGAGCTAATAAATGGTGAAACTGCTTAAGCCAAATGCTGTCATATTACAATAACTTACATCATGGCTAACACTAATAATTTCTAATTTACTTGGGAACTGATGGGACATGTAGCTTTCTTAATGCATGTCAGTGCTTTCTTAAATAAATTTATAGATGCTTTTCAAGTAGAAAAATATTTATCTCCTTACCTAGACTACATAACAAGTAGTCATACTACCATTCCCCTCCTAAACACAAACAGTTCTTCTAGCTACACTAATGCATCCTTAGCTTTCATGAAGCCAGTATAATGTATTAAGACAACTTATTTATAAACAGTCAATAATAGTAACTAGTATGAATTCCAAATGCAAATCTCATCCCATTCCCTTGCTTTCTGAGGATTCAGTGACTAAAGATTAGACATCAAGTTCTTATGTACCACTGGAAGGCTCAGTTCAGTTCAGTCGCTCAGTCGTGTCCAACTCTTTGCGACCCCATGAATCGCAGCACGCCAGGCCTCCCTGTCCATCACCAACACCCGGAGTTCACTCAGACTCACGTCCATCGAGTCGGTGATGCCATCCAGCCATCTCATCCTTGGTCGTCTCCTTCTCCTCCTGCTCCCAATCCCTCCCAGCATCAGAGTCTTTTCCAGTGAGTCAACTCTTCGCATGAGGTGGCCAAAGTACTGGAGTTTCAGCTTCAGCATCATTCCTTCCAAAGAAATCCCAGGGTTGATCTTCAGAATGGACTGGTTGGATCTCCTTGCAGTCCAAGGGACTCTCAAGAGTCTTCTCCAACACCACAGTTCACAAGCATCAATTCTTCAGCGCTCAGCCTTCTTCACAGTCCAACTCTCACATCCATACATGACCACTGGAAAAACCATAGCCTTGACTAGACGGACCTTAGTCGGCAAAGTAATGTCTCTGCTTTTGAATATACTATCTAGGTTGGTCATAACTTTTCTTCCAAGGAGTAAGCGTCTTCTAATTTCATGGCTGCAGTCACCATCTGCAGTGATTTTGGAGCCCCCCAAAATAAAGTCTGACACTGTTTCCACTGTTTCCCCATCTATTTCCCATGAAGTGATGGGACCGGATGCCATGATCTTCGTTTTCTGAATGTTGAGCTTTAAGCCAACTTTTTCGCTCTCCTCTTTCACTTTCATCAAGAGGCTTTTTAGCTCCTCTTCACTTTCTGCCATAAGGGTGGTGTCATCTGCATATC
>SJYW01038968.1:502289-534983 GCA_006410735.1 Raphicerus campestris
CATGAGGTGGCCAAAGTACTGGAGTTTCAGCTTTAGCATCATTCCTTCCAAAGAAATCCCAGGGTTGATCTTCAGAATGGACTGGTTGGATCTCCTTGCAGTCCAAGGGACTCTCAAGAGTCTTCTCCAACACCACAGTTCACAAGCATCAATTCTTCAGCGCTCAGCCTTCTTCACAGTCCAACTCTCACATCCATACATGACCACTGGAAAAACCATAGCCTTGACTAGACGGACCTTAGTCGGCAAAGTAATGTCTCTGCTTTTGAATTTACTAACTAGGTTGGTCATAACTTTCCTTCCAAGGAGTAAGTGTCTTTTAATTTCATGGCTGCAGTCACCATCTGCAGTGATTTTGGAGCCCCCCAAAATAAAGTCTGACACTGTTTCCACTGTTTCCCCATCTATTTCCCATGAAGTGATGGGACCGGATGCCATGATCTTCGTTTTCTGAATGTTGAGCTTTAAGCCAACTTTTTCGCTCTCCTCTTTCACTTTCATCAAGAGGCTTTTTAGCTCCTCTTCACTTTCTGCCATAAGGGTGGTGTCATCTGCATATCAAAAGCCACCCCCCCCACAGAGTAGAGTGGTATCTGATTCTCTCTTATGCATTTTTATCATTTTCTCTCACATTAAGAATTGCAAAGGACAAAAATAGTCAGATACATGCTGCAAAATCACTGGCCAATGTTGTCTACAGGACACAAAAGCAGCAGGAAGATGGCCGGATTTACATGGAGAAGCACAGTCACTATCCCGAGCTAGAAGTACCACTGTCCCTGACTCATCACTCTGAAAGAACACACAGTGAAGAGCACGTCAGTCTCTAGATCACACAGAAATGAAAAGCTGACAGCCTGAAGAGAGAGAAGTCCCTTTTATACATAGTATTAGAAGAGAGAAAATGAAAAATAAAAATAAAATCAGTGTATTTTAGTAAAAGAGACAGATAACCAATGAATGTAAGGAGAACTTTGCACTTCTGGTTATGCTTAACAGAGATAAACTGAGTCACCAGGTGTTTGCCCATCCCGACTGCCCATTTTGGCCATTTAGAACTTTAACATTTCTAGCCTTAACTTCTAAGAAAGTTGATGGCTACTTTATAAAGAAATTCAAAAGGCCTCCAATGAAATATAAAAGTCCATTGTCCTTGACTCTCTTGCCTTATTGACGCTTTTCCTGTTATTTCTTGATTCATCAACTATAGACATTGATTTCCTGTTGTGAGACTGAAGCTTAATATCCTCACAACTTGGGTCTCTCCATAGGGCTCTTCCCCCAGAACCGAGAGAAGGGGAGACACAGCACCCCATGGAAAACCACAGTATCTTTTGCAGCCTAATCTCAGATGTGTGTGTGTGCTTCGTCTCTCAGTTGTGTCTGACTCTTTGCGACTCTAAGGACTGTCGCTCACCAGGGTCCTTTGTCCATGGGATTTTTCAGGCAAGAATACTGTAGTGGGCTGCCATTTCCCCCTCCAGAGGATCTTCCTGACCCAGGGATGGAAGCCGCATCACCTGTGACACCTGCATTGCGGGCGGATTCTTTACCCACTGAACAATCGGAGAAGCCCCAATCTCAGAAGAGATATATTATCATTTCTGCCCTATTCAACTAGTTGCAGACTAATCCCAGAACACGTTGCTGAGGTGAGCTACATAATAAACATTAGGAAGCAAGGATCACTGAGGGCCATCTTAGAAGCTGTCTACCTGAGTGTTTATTACTATTATGACTATAAAATAGCATATGAGGCCATGTTAAATTCAAGTAGAGTATCATGATTATACACTTGACCCCTGTACAATATGGGGTTAGGGGTTCTGACCTCTAAGCATTTGAAAATCTACATATGATTTACAGTCATATGTGAGGTTCCTCCATACATGAGGTTCCTGCCAACTGTGGTTCCACATCCATGAACTCAACCAACAGATGGTGTACTATTATAATGTTTACTATTTAAAAATTGCACATAGATGTGAATCCATGTAGTTCAAACCCATGGTGTTTAAGGGTCAACTGTATATCATTTTTTTCTAGAATAACTGTCTTATTTTCCAAGTGCCTATCACTCTTTCCATACTTGTCCTCAAAGCTTTGCAATACAATTGTACAACTGTATATAGTTATATACAATTATACAAATATTAATATAACAAAAATTATAGTTAAATATACCATATTATTTGTAAATTCTGTCCCTTATCTGTAAATTCTACATTTTCTCCCTTATCTTCCTTATAACTAACTCTGTTTATGCTTTTCCAAATATCATACTATTTTTTTCTGCTACCATATTTTTCATCCAACAGATTTGTTTCTAATCCTTTTATATGTATACTGCATATATTACAAATATGACATATCACTGAAATATTTGACATCTTTGCAATTTTTAATTATGGTGCTTTCCTCCACATTTTCTCTGTTCACTAAGAGCTCCTCTGGTTTGTTTTCCCTTGTTGATTTAGGTTGAATGTTTTCCTCAAGTTTTAGCTAATGAATCCTTGACCCCAATGAATAGTTCAGAGAAAAAAACTTGTGTGAGTAGGTTTGTAACCAGTGGGCTTCTCTGTGGAGTACTCTTGTAATAAGCTAACAGTTTTTGAGGGAAGAGGGCCCCAAACACCAGTATCTGAAAGCCTTCTCTCTAGACTGTCGGTTGTCCCCAGGAGAACCCTCTGTCCTGTGCCTGGAGCATGAGCTGTCTCACACTGAGCGGTGGCTGGGTCCGAATAGGACTGTCCCACTGACATCCCCGCCTCTGTGTTCAGGTAAGTCCTATCTTCAGTGCACTACCTTGCCTCTGCCCGGCACCCCAGCTCTAGAGTCTCCACCTGAGTTTTCCGGACGCCATCTGTGCTCTAACCTTTTCGGGGAGGAAGAAATGCAGTGCAGCCAGGGGGTCGCAGGTCTGGAAGTGGCGCGTGCTGCCTGCGTGGGGCTGCCCCACACCCCGGCACCCCACTTCCCGCTGGACACCCCGCCCCTCCTGTTGGCACCTCCAGGCACCCGCGGCTGCTGAGCCATTGGGTGCTCCTGTGAGGGCACGTCAGTGCTTCTCACTGGGGTCCCTGTTGTGGGCTGAACTGTACCACCTGAGACTCATGTCGAAGCCCTAACACCTGGTGTCTATGAACGGCACCTGATTTGGAAATAGGGCTTTTGCAGATGTAATCAAGTTAAGGTGGGAGGTGTGTGCTTGCAGTCACTTCAGTAGTGTCCAGCTCTTTGTGACCCCATGGACTGTAGCCCACCAGGCTCCTCTGTCCATGGGAGTCTCCAGGCGAGAACACTGGAGCAGGTTGCCATGCCCTTCTCCAGGTTAAGGTGGGGAGCCCTAACCAAAAGATTCAAGTCCATATAAGAAGGTCACATAAGGCCCTTCCCTGGTGGCCCAGCAGTTAAGACTCTGAGCTTCCACTGCAAGGGGCATGGGCCTGATCCCTGACTGGGGAACTAAGATTCTGTATGCCATGTGGTACAACGGCCAAAAACAAGGGCGCATGAAGACACAGAGGCACACTGTGGGCTACATGCAGACAGTGTTTGGGATGAGCATGACTCAGTGCAAGCCGAGGAACCTGGAGGACAGCCGCCTCCAGNAGCTCTTTGTGACCCCATGGACTGTAGCCCACCAGGCTCCTCTGTCCATGGGAGTCTCCAGGCGAGAACACTGGAGCAGGTTGCCATGCCCTTCTCCAGGTTAAGGTGGGGAGCCCTAACCAAAAGATTCAAGTCCATATAAGAAGGTCACATAAGGCCCTTCCCTGGTGGCCCAGCAGTTAAGACTCTGAGCTTCCACTGCAAGGGGCATGGGCCTGATCCCTGACTGGGGAACTAAGATTCTGTATGCCATGTGGTACAACGGCCAAAAACAAGGGCGCATGAGGACACAGAGGCACACTGTGGGCTACATGCAGACAGTGTTTGGGATGAGCATGACTCAGTGCAAGCCGAGGAACCTGGAGGACAGCCGCCTCCAGAAGAGAGGTGGGGGGACGGGGCCTCCCTCAGAGCCTGCAGGAGGAACCTGCCCTGCCCACACCTTGAGCTTGGACACCCACCTCCAGGATCCCCACAGAGAACTCCTAGGCCCTCACTTTGGGGAGTCTGCTTGGAAACCGTCAAGCCCCTGGATCCCACCTCCCTCCTCCCACAGCATCCTCTTTCCTGTCTTCATATCTTGCTGTTCCAGGCTGATCATGTCTTGACTTCACAGAATTTGATGTTGGTTTTTGCGGCTTTTTCTCCTTGTAGCTTTGCGGTTAACACCCAAAGGGAAAAGGAGGTAAAAACACCTTTATTATTTTATTTTAAAACCAAAGTCTCTATAGACTTTTAATTTTTTTTCTTTTTCTCTTCGAAACCAGTTCATACCAAGTAATAACATCTTAAGTCAGTACAGGAACTATCATATGTAAAAGAATTAATATCAATCTCTCTAATTAGTATACCCATTCTGCATACTACTACCACTTTGCACAAGAATTTATAATAACTTTCTATCGACAAATACATCATGCAGGGTAGGCAGAAAAGGAGAAAAACTGCGGAGGAGCTAACAAATACTGAACTTATGGAATATCTACTCAATTATAGGTACTTTGGCTTCCCAGGTGGCAGGAGTGGTAAAGACAGAACTTGCCTGCCAATGCAGGAGATGAAAGAGGTGAGGTTTTGATCCCAGTCAGGAAGATCCCCTGGAGAAGGGCATGGCAACCCACTTCAGCATTCGTGCCTGGAGAATCCCATGGATGGAGGAGCCTGGCGGGCTACAGTCTATGGAATTGGAAAAATTTAGACACGGCTGAAGCAACTTAGCATACCACACAGGTATTTTAGTAGAGTCCCTTTACATGTTTTCACTTAATGTTCTAAACAGTCTAAGAAGCACACAGTGTAATTTCTCTTTTTTACAGCTGAGGAAAAGTAAATCCAAAGGCTAAATAAGCTTTTAGGGTCTCCTTTCGTTAGATCAAGAAGTCACAGCAAGGCCTAACTGCCCCTGAAGCCAGTGACTGATTCCACGCTGTTTTCAAGGTCAGATCACCCAAGGCTTTTAGAAACTGGATTTAAAAATATGACTACTTTTACAGATAGTCAGTGAGTACAAACAGCTATTGCTTTAAGTAACTACTATGCCTGACAGGCATTTGGCAAAACGTTTATTTCTGATACTGACAACACTTGGAAAGTGGTTTCTATCTGTGACTACTCCAAACTGACCTTTATTTTTAATGAGTGCAAATAAAATAAAATATAAAAACAAATCTAGTAGTCCCTTAGAAACAGTGAAGTTTAGCACCAAGTGTTGTTTAGCAGGAAAAGACCTCAGACACATGATGTAGCTGGCACCTGCTGGGAGGACAACCAGCAGCATGAGGTCACTGCCATCCCTGATAGAATGCCTTCCTCACATGTAACAGGACACCCAAACCACGCTGAAACATATGTGGTACAAATGTTCCAACAGAGTTTGCTGAACTTAATCAGTTAACTGCTACACTGTTGTAACTACTACATGGAACACCTTATCCTCCCCAAACCAGGATGACTGCCTGGCTGGTGCTCTGAAGCTCACTCATCTGGCCCACTGCCAAACTGATTCCTACGGTTACACTTGGAGATTAACCTTGAGTTTTCAGGAAACTGGAGAACCAACTGCCCTTTGTCACGGGACCTGGGCAGCAGCACCTGGGCTACCTTTCTTTCCCTCAGGTTTTACAGACAGCTACTTATACACAAGTAATAGTCTCTCTTTTCAGATGGACCACTGATGCAAACATTTTCCTGCATCTCCCCGAGTAGTAACGTTTCACAATCGATCTAGGAGACGTGCCATTCTCTGCTGCCCTTGCCCCCCTTCCCCATGCAGCCTGCCACTTGCAGGAGAAGCCCTTGCATTCTAGTTCTCAAAGAAAAAGGATGTCATCAGGTGAGACCCTCAAGCTCCTGAATCACTATTCGCGTCTACTTCTCTCCACACACCCTTCCTTTTCACCATCCAAGTGCTCAAACCTGTGCTTGCATCCCATCCCCAGGAACCTCAGGCTCACTACTGCCCCAGCAAACATGCATCTTTCCCCACCAGAGTGCCTTCCCTTCAGAAGGGACGCTGAAGCCAATGCC
This sequence comes from Raphicerus campestris, assembly GCA_006410735.1. Classification (NCBI taxonomy): domain Eukaryota; kingdom Metazoa; phylum Chordata; class Mammalia; order Artiodactyla; family Bovidae; genus Raphicerus; species Raphicerus campestris. The sequence goes on from SJYW01038968.1 coordinate 508,428, forward strand.
ACACAAAAGACAAAGAATCATGACCCTCTCATTGAACTACAACCCGTTTTAGTTTCAGCTATCTCCCTTCTGTTTCATTCTTTCCTACCCAGGCTTTTAGAAGGGACAGGCCCCATTGACGCCTGCACTCAGCACTGTCTGCTCCAGTTTCTACAGTTCTACCAAAAATATTCTGTCAGAGGTGACCGGTGTTGTCTGTGCCCTTGAGTCCACTCTGTGCCCGGTGGGCCTTCATCCTTGACGGACCTGGCTGTTCTCGAGCCTGTGGCTTTGCGTACCACTCTGTCTCTTGGCCCTTCAGAGAATGTTCCTTCTCAGCTGCAGAGTCTAGTGAGTCTTGCATATCTTCCTGCCCAGGAGGTCCAGCATGACTAATGACCATCCTGGATACATGTGATGTTGTCCGCTCCCTGAATCCTGAGTGAACCTCCACAGTGGCACTGGTTCAGTGGACTTTAACTGCTTATCCTAAACAGCTTATTTGTCATTAGAATTACAGATATCAACCATTTGATATGTTCCCCACATTTGTGACTATGTCTATTAAAGATTAGTTTTCAAATGACAAAAAAATTACAGTAAATGTCATGAGACTCTTACTGATGCAGTCACAAATGTGGAAAATGCATCATGCATATATATATATATATATAAATATACTGTGTAGAAACAAAATTTNTGGCTGGTGCTCTGAAGCTCACTCATCTGGCCCACTGCCAAACTGATTCCTACGGTTACACTTGGAGATTAACCTTGAGTTTTCAGGAAACTGGAGAACCAACTGCCCTTTGTCACGGGACCTGGGCAGCAGCACCTGGGCTACCTTTCTTTCCCTCAGGTTTTACAGACAGCTACTTATACACAAGTAATATTCTCTCTTTTCAGATGGACCACTGATGCAAACATTTTCCTGCATCTCCCCGAGTAGTAACGTTTCACAATCGATCTAGGAGACGTGCCATTCTCTGCTGCCCTTGCCCCCTTCCCCATGCAGCCTGCCACTTGCAGGAGAAGCCCTTGCATTCTAGTTCTCAAAGAAAAAGGATGTCATCAGGTGAGACCCTCAAGCTCCTGAATCACTATTCGCGTCTACTTCTCTGCACACACCCTTCCTTTTCACCATCCAAGTGCTCAAACCTGTGCTTGCATCCCATCCCCAGGAACCTCAGGCTCACTACTGCCCCAGCAAACATGCATCTTTCCCCACCAGAGTGCCTTCCCTTCAGAAGGGACGCTGAAGCTAATGCCACACAAAAGACAAAGAATCATGACCCTCTCATTGAACTACAACCCGTTTTAGTTCCAGCTATCTCCCTTCTGTTTCATTCTTTCCTACCCAGGCTTTTAGAAGGGACAGGCCCCATTGACGCCTGCACTCAGCACTGTCTGCTCCAGTTTCTACAGTTCTACCAAAAATATTCTGTCAGAGGTGACCGGTGTTGTCTGTGCCCTTGAGTCCACTCTGTGCCCGGTGGGCCTTCATCCTTGACGGACCTGGCTGTTCTCGAGCCTGTGGCTTTGCGTACCACTCTGTCTCTTGGCCCTTCAGAGAATGTTCCTTCTCAGCTGCAGAGTCTAGTGAGTCTTGCATATCTTCCTGCCCAGGAGGTCCAGCATGACTAATGACCATCCTGGATACATGTGATGTTGTCCGCTCCCTGCATCCTGAGTGAACCTCCACAGTGGCACTGGTTCAGTGGACTTTAACTGCTTATCCTAAACAGCTTATTTGTCATTAGAATTACAGATATCAACCATTTGATATGTTCCCCACATTTGTGACTATGTCTATTAAAGATTAGTTTTCAAATGACAAAAAAATTACAGTAAATGTCATGAGACTCTTACTGATGCAGTCACAAATGTGGAAAATGCATCATGCATATATATATATATATATAAATATACTGTGTAGAAACAAAATTTGTAACAAACCAATAATCAAACAAGAAAAAAATTATTTTTTATTCTTTGGGGAATTTGATAAAATCAACCGGGGGGGGGGGGGGCGGCGGAAAAAAGCCCCAGCATAAAATCTAGAACAAAAATAGAGTTCAAGAAGTTTCTAAAGTCCATCTACTGATTCCTTATAAATCCAGATTCTGACCCTGTGCTTTAAGAAAAGGATAGATTTAGAATGGACCAAAAACATTTAAAAGTAACAATTACACTCCACTGAGTAACACAAACAGAGACATATTAATCATAACAACTATTTCAGGGAAGTCAAGGACATCCCTTTCTTCATATAATGGTTCTTTATCTCCTTTTCACTCAATTTAGTCGCAGCCTTCAGCATACAACTGTGAATGCTCATTAAATGAAAGGCATTTGTTATTTCTTGCTTAAATGTCCTTTTAAAATGTAAAATCACCCAAACTGTTTTACATTCCTGGCCTAGAAAAGTCTCCTTAAAAATATTTAAGTCTTTTGACAGTTACAGGTAGTATTTAATTCTGCTTGAAAGCCCAAGTGTAAGGGTGTCAAAAACAATTAGAAAACAAAAGAAAGAGAACAAAAAATAATCTCAAGAAAATAAGCCGTATTATTCATTATGCTTTTCTACTTTAAAACAGGATATTATTATTATTTTGTTTAATGAAAATGGTAGCCCATATTCTACTTTGATAGATAAGGTTTTCTAGACAGAGATTGGTTTGGTATTGTCCTCCCTGTTTTCAGAAAAGCCTGAAGGCAGCTCGTGCTCAGTAGACACCACTGGAAATCTTACAAATTTCATAATTCTGCCTCAAGACAAATTCTTGCTGCTCATGGAAAAGGTAGGTCAAGAAATAAAGGGACTGAAGGCTGAGTGCAGTAGGGAGGGGGGATGGTTGTGTGTAAAGTTTTAATACATCGACAACAAACCTGTAGAGTTATTTTGTGACAAATATGCTAATTCAAAGATAGCTGACTAGCTTCACATTTAATTCTGACTTCCAATCTTAGAGTGGCAGAGCAGCTGTGCCTGGAGGCAATACAATCTTATTTCTATAAAAATCTCTCAAAGCTCCATATATAAGTGGAAGAGTAAAATAGATAATCAAATCCAAATTAAGGCTATTAAGAATTGATTTAGTGTAAAGATAATATAGCAAGATTTTGTTTAGGTTATGGATGTTCACTAAAAATGTGTAATACTTGTTTGCCTAAAATTTTGATTATGTTTTATCTTATTTTGTCACAGTTAAATAGTTTTATCATTAGGGATTTTAATTGCATATAGTTTATAGAATTCTTTCTGATTACTCTATAACCATTTAACTGAAAAAAAAAATTCCACAGTACCACTTAATGAAAAGAGAACCATCTAATGAGATGCAATCAAACTGCTAGCAGATGCTCCATAAGATGTGGTTGAACAATTCCTGTTTGTGAAACCTTTGTCACAAACGTTTTAGAGTCTACAGGGGAAAAGAAGTCCCTGAAGAGAGTAGAAATTACTGTACCCTGAAAAACACTGGTCCCTCAGTTGTAATACCACTAAGTTTTACAAAGATAAAAGGGAAGAAACAACTAAAGAAAAAAAACGGGTAAGCTACATCCTTGAAAGCCTTCTTTCAGCCTACAATGAAGGTTCCTCTATCATGTGATCTTCCTTTTCACTCGGTATCTGCTTCCATCACTGCCTGTGTCCATCCCTAAGGCTCAGTCCTTGTCTTCTCTAGGTTAGAGGATTTCCCGCAGATAACTCATCTGCTTATGCACTTCTCTGTGAGGATCTCAACACAGAGCTCTAGACCTGCTTCTCTCCTCACACCCTGATAACCTCTCTGACTCTCCCCATTCCCTGAAGCCAATCTATGGAAATTTCAAAGTGGCTATTAGGTCCTTTCCATTCTTTTTTCTAACATGCGTCATAAAAATTGCTCAGACTTGTCATTTTCCTGCTCAAAAGCCTCAAGAGTCCAAGTTCTTGGCCTGGCATCAGACTCTCAATATACTTCTTCCCTATCTGAGCCTTTACTTTCAACCAGGTCAGTTTATTCACTAATACCCAAATATGGTATAATTTTATTAAGATGCATTAATAAATATTTTGATTATTTTGAGTTACTATTTTCTATCAACTATAGAAAATCTTCAGATTTCAAATGCACTGTGTTGAGTAAAGAAATGAGACAATGCTCTGTACTTATTAGTAGATGCTTTCATTTATTTACTGTTGTTAAACTTTGTTTGATTAAGCAATGGAAAGTAATCAAATTAATAAGTTACTCCACACTGCTAAGGAGTGAATAATCTAATCAAGATTGAACCTCACCCTTCACATCTGATGAAATAAACTTCAAACCTATGATGATCAAATATCTCCTTCTGATGACAGATGATATTCTAGGGAGAAGATGAGGCGTTACCTGGTCACAGCTGGCACTTTAGCAAGTGACATACTAAGGCCTACATATTTGGGTAACAACCACAGATGTGATTTTGCTCAATGTACATTAATTGTTCTATTCAAGTCTAAGCATAGACATGTCTATATTCATTCAACACAATCTTACTAAAAACATCCATGTGTCAGGCATGAACCCAGAGAAGAACTGGGGTTAACAAGTTCAGTTAACAAGGCAGAGACCCTCCTTGTCTGCACAGAGGAACTGAGGAGGGATGAGGCAGACACTGAATGAGAACTCTTTAAGGGAAACGCATGGTGCAAAACGGGAAAAACTGGGGTGCTAGCAAGAGCATACAGGTACTAATAAGAGCAAATAGTTTTTTTTTGTTTTCAGTTTATTTTTAATTGGAGGATAGTTGCTTTATAGTGTTGTATTGGTTTCTACCATATAGCAATGTGAATTGGCCCTAAGTACACACGTCCACTCCCTCTTCAAACTCCTTCTATCCCCCACCCATTACACCCTTCTAGCTTGAGCCCGCTGTGTTATGCAGTGACTTCCGATTAGCTATCTATTCTACATATGGTAATAGAATATTAGTCAGCCATAAAAGGGAATGAATTTGAGTCTGTTCCAGTGAGGTGGATGGACCTGTGTGTGCTCAGCTAGGTCTCTTTGTGACCCCATGGACTGCAGACTGCCAGACTGCTCTGTCCATGGGTTGAACCTCAAGCCTGTTACACAGAGTGAAATCAGTCAGAAAGAGAGAAACAAATGCTGTCTATTAGCACATGTATTTGGAATCTAGAAGAATGGGGCCAGTGAGCCTACCTGCAGGGCTGGAGCACAGACTGGTGGACACAGCGAGGGGAGGAGAGTGGACGAAGGGAGGGAGCAGCACTGCAGGGCGCACAGCCTTTCAGGGCTCCGACTGGGAGGGCACGCACATGCTGCTTCTTGCTTTTTGCCTCCTTCTTGCCGTCAGGGTTTTGCCTCATTTCTGTTTATCCTTCAAAGCTCAGCTTTGATTTCAAGTCCCTCTAGAGGCCAAATCTGAACTGTCCCATAAAGTCTGGATTGGTCTTTACAGTATTCCAAAAGCTCTGTGCATTACTGCTATCTTGGCATTAACCAGACACATGAGAACTGTTACTCAGCTGTCCCCTAACTGGATGGTGGATCCTTAGATGGTATCTCTGCATCTAAAATGTCCAGCAATGCTTAATACATTTTGCTCAACAACTGAGTAAGTGAAGGCTTAACAAAGAAAAATCCAACACAAAACTTCTTACTAGGTCTTAACAGACAAAGCAAAAGATAAAACAGTTAAAGGTTTTAACCAAAATATTTTGAGTAGAGGTTTAGCACAGCACAAGGGCTGGATTATTCAGTGTGTACAATTTCTCTGTTTGTGAGGTTTATAGGAATTAGAGAGCTTCAGGTCATCTTTTGCCAAAATGTATCCTGTGAAACTTTAGCTCCAAGGTCTCAGAGGATACATTATCAGGATTTTCTCATTCTGAAATAAAAAGATGAATCCCCCTCTTTCTAGTCTACACGCACACATACAAAGTCTATATTTATAATCTAAAATTTTCATGATCTAACAGCATGTTTATTAAATTAATATAGATATTTTAATACAGAGTTTATTAAAAGAAATAAACAATGGTTCTAATTCCAGAAGGTGGTTTATTCTTGCGATCCAAGACTCAGATAAAAGAGTGCTATCTAGTGGTTCTACCTGGGAACGAGGGAGAAGACAGACCAGGGGCTAGAAAACATCTGAGTACGTGTGAGAGTGTATCTCAATAGCATGAACTTATGTCACAGGAGAAAGAACATGGAAACACGTGGCTCATCAGGATGATGAGAAGAGGAAAAAAAAGTGATTCAAGCTACTGTGTTCAGACACGACACAGCACAGAGATGAAGAAGCTGGACTCAGAAGTCAGGCAGACCTGTGTCTGAAACTTTGCCACAGGACCGGAGGCAAAGTAGGAGACCTTCAATCTTTGGTTATGTTTTACTATAAAACAGAGATAAAAACAATAACTATCTGATAGGATTATTAAGAAGATTAAAAAGGATATATATAAAACATTTCAACATACTGCCTTACTAACTCAAATAACTCAATAAGCAAAGTAATATAGTAAAAATTAGCCTATTAATACTATTATTACTAATAAGATGCAAACAAATTTAAAATATTGTAGAAAATCTCATAGATCTTTGAAAAATAATATGATATAAACTACCATATATTTTTAGAAAATACAAATGTCAGTTGTTAGTTTTAAGTACATGAAGTGACGTTGCTTTAGTCGTGTCCAACTCTTTTCAACCCCTGTGGACTATAGCCTGCCAGGCTCCTCTGTCCATGGGATTTTCGAGGCAAGAATCCTGGAGTGGGTTGCCATTCCCTTCTCCAAGTANAGCTGGACTCAGAAGTCAGGCAGACCTGTGTCTGAAACTTTGCCACAGGACCGGAGGCAAAGTAGGAGACCTTCAATCTTTGGTTATGTTTTACTATAAAACAGAGATAAAAACAATAACTATCTGATAGGATTATTAAGAAGATTAAAAAGGATATATATAAAACATTTCAACATACTGCCTTACTAACTCAAATAACTCAATAAGCAAAGTAATATAGTAAAAATTAGCCTATTAATACTATTATTACTAATAAGATGCAAACAAATTTAAAATATTGTAGAAAATCTCATAGATCTTTGAAAAATAATATGATATAAACTACCATATATTTTTAGAAAATACAAATGTCAGTTGTTAGTTTTAAGTACATGAAGTGACGTTGCTTTAGTCGTGTCCAACTCTTTTCAACCCCTGTGGACTATAGCCTGCCAGGCTCCTCTGTCCATGGGATTTTCGAGGCAAGAATCCTGGAATGGGTTGCCATTTCCTTCTCCAAGTACATGAAAGTAAATCAAAAAACAAAAGGGGTTTACATTACATTTCAATCACATAGTTCAGTTGTAAGGTTAATATTTTTAGTGAAAATAAAGTAATTTTTCAACATAGATTTAAAAATGAATTCTAAAATGTTATCTTTTCAAAAAACACTCATGATCCTTGCTGCAATGTTCTTAACCAAATTCTGCATTTTTTCAAGGTCTAGTCTAATAAATCTGCCATTATACATGTATCTTTAAAAATCAGGCTGGTCATTTGAATTTATTTTTTACTTGGTGAGAAACATAAAGGTAAGACAAAAATATCAATGAAAATAAGCTTTTAAAATACCTCAAACCATTACATTTATATTAGAACAGAGAATTTGATCTTTAAGATATATCTCCTTTGACTTGCTATATAATTTACTTGCTTAATTATCACAAAACCTTAGACTTAGGATAGTATATCAGCCTTGATAGAAATAGAAGTTCAATGCTTACCTGCTTTTTTCCTCTGGACCAAAAATATCACAATTCATAATTATAGACAAACCTTTGCAGCCTGGACACGTTACTAACATTATAGTCACAAAAGAACTGTTCTTCTAAAGGCCAGTATACAAATTTATCTTAAAAAGTTTTCCCCATCATAGCAGCTAGAATATTTAATCACAGCATGGGTATCTGTATGCCATTATAATCATATCATATCATGACTGGGTCTTTTCTTTAATGACTTACAATGGGGGCTGAATTATTTCACATATTGCATTAATAATAATAATTTAAAAATCTAAGTACACATATGCAATCAAATAAGAAACAAGATGGGAATCAACACTAATATTACAGTTGTGTCACTAACTAGCTCTGTACTCTTTAAGTTCTCAGCCTCTCCGAGTTTCTCTATCCTCTATACTTTTTGCCAATATTTAGTAAATAATTACCCAAAGCTAGGAATTAATTATCCACAGTGAATTTTTCTGACTTAGTACAATTTTTTCTTCCTATTTCTAGAATGGATAAAAGCAAAACAATAAAAACAAACTGTTGAAAAAAGTCAAAAGATCTATTTAAAATTGTGGTGTACGTTTTTCTACCTTTTCTTTCATTTACTAAACATCTATTATGTATACTTCATCTTGATCAGTAAGCATCTACACAGCTCTTAAAAGATCATTACATTCATGCCCCTTTCTATTTACCTCATGTTCTTTTTAGGTTATTCTAGAAATCCGACATAAGTTTCTCTATTCAGTCACACATTAATACTTCTAGAACGTTAACTCATCTGTATGCAAAACCACCCAAATAAAGTCTGTCAAGTATCTTTTCATTTATAAATCCAATAAACTTTGTTAACACCTCAGTGGATAAATGTCAATCAGGATGGATGAACTTGATTTTGACTAGGAAAGGGAAGCAGAAACCATAATACACAACAGTGAGAGAAAGGAAACCAAAGTAAACAAAGCCCAGTACACACGAAACCGTGTCCTGAAGACAGAAAGAGGGCTCCAGGAGCTGGGGGTTCAGGAGCCAGCTGGGGATGTAGGAAAGGAGCCAGCCTCAGATCAACATCGGAGATGAAGCAGCTCACCTTTCTTAGTGATTCTAGAACATCCTTCCCCAGTAATACCACATGAAGCTCATCTGTGTTAAAGATCTGGCCACAGAGTTAGTCACAGTGTTTCACACTGTACTGGCAAATATGGTACAGTAAAACAGGTAACAATTCAATATTTCAAACTGTATCTGAATGTAAACCAAATACACTGCTCAAAATAGGATTAGGAGAAAACAGTGTTTTTGAAAGGAGACACTGGACAACAATGATTATAAATGTGTGAGGTAACTTCAAATAATAATAATAAAAGCAAAATATGTACCTGAGACCTGAAAGAAGACTCTTTGACACTACCTCAAGGCACTAATGGAGGGATGGAAAAACATGAGTGTACATTCTCATCGCAAATATATACATCTACACATTTTTACTATTTTAGTCACACTGAAACTCAAGAACATAACAGCAGCCTACTAAAATCACAGATCAACAGCATAACAGTAGATGAGAAGAATGTGCAATTTATGAATACGGTTTATTACCATGGTTACAAACTTTCAGAATAGGCCTCTGAGATGCTGGACTGAGACTCTGCCGAATATCTGTTGAAAATACATATATATAAAAGAAACTTAATATAGAGCTCTGTTTACCTCAGGAAGTATAACAATATTAGACATTTTTCCAAGGTTAAGTATTTCTGGAAGCGAAGCAATGCTTCAGTACCCTGATATACTTGAAGCAATAACATTATGACTTTTACTTCTCATTTAATTATGCTACTGTGAACTCCACTGGGATAAGGTACATATGGTCCCTTAGATGAGACCCGTCACACTGATCAGGCTTTCTCAGGCTCAGCGCATTGATTTGTTAATATGCTAGTGACACTGGCCAAATGGAACGCTTCTCTCTCTGACACTTGTCACTGCAAAGGAAGGATTAAGTGAACTTATAAAACTCCTGAAGAGTTGTTGCCCACAGCAACTACATTCTTGACACATGACTTTAAAAGAATTATAAAAAAGGAGAGTGTTCTTTGTTACAGTTCCCTAGAAAGTAACATGAAAGAAGCATAATGTTCACCTTTCGGCTTCGGTGTCCTTTTTCTTCGGTCGCGGAAGGCAGCCCCCGACTGCAAGGCCTCCAGCAGACTATCCATCACTCCTGTCTCATCACCCTCTGTGAAAAGAGAAGCCAGGAATTCCATCATCCTTCTGGGTTACCACAGCAATGTCAAAGCACACGCAGGAACTGGTGATGGTATGGTAGGGGGAAGATGATCAGATGCCACGACTAAGCCAGCAATTTCAAAATATGAAAGGACTTTAACTCCCCCAGAAATCAAATGTCTTTTAATGAAATCTGTCTCATTAGTACCTCTGCCACTGTCCACTAAAGAACCAAATTCCACTCTTTCACTTTAGAGCACTGATTTTATAGTCTGGTGGCACAATAACTTTAAATGGAATGGGGGTCTAGTCATAACTATGTCTCGGGTTATCATAAATCACATTTCCCTTGTAGAAATGGGTTATTTTCAAGGCATCAGAGCTCCTATTCTAAAATCGACCAGGTGTGGGACAATGTTTCTGTTGTTATAGAGATTCTGCTGTCTAAATTTACTGTACAAAATTGTATTTCCAGGCCAACTTCTGTGAACATGCTCCCAACAGCTGATTCTTCATATCAGAGGATAATTGTTCCCAAACTTTCAGTGACACAAAACAGTCACTGCAAACTTTTACAGAAAGTACGAAAAGTTTGTTTTTTTTAATGAAAGATAAACCAAAAGAGGCTCTGAAATCTGAAGGATAGAAACACATTATGATTAGTTCAAACTGACATTCTACATATAATTAATGAGATTCTGGATATAGAGCCAGCTCTCTGTATTCACTTATTTTGTAATAATCTATAGTTATATGCCCATGCTAAATGTTGTTTAAAGGAAGCTGTTAAAAAAAAAAAGATTCAAAGAAACTACTGCTTCAAACTAAATCTATGGAAATGCCAAAGATTTTTTTTCTTGGTCCCTGCGAGAGTAGTTATTTTCAGGCCTTCTCTATGACGCTGTATGACTGGTGTACAGTCATGTCTAAAATACTATATAACTATTTTCCTCTGGATATTTTCCTTCTTTTTTTAGAAATGCAGTCCTATTCTAGGGAACATATGACAAGTGAATGCAGTACAGTACAAATAACATACTCATTTATGGTTTATAAACAGATATATAAATATGTATTGGCCATTTGCAATCTGGTTCTGTTTCATTTTTAGAAAAGTACTGAGCCTCATAGGTATAATGTGAAAAAAGGTGGGTTACCAATAGAGTATTTGGAAGTTGTTAACTTACATGTAAATTTAGTTCTAAAGTGGCTCGATGGCTATTTTAATTAAAATACATTAAATATTTCAGATATTTTAATTAGTATCAAGCAATCTTAGACATTTATACTCAAACGCAAGTATATTTTTCCTAAAAAGAACTGCAGGTAAAGCTAAATATATCTCATTAGTGTGATATTATCATTAGTGTGATATTAGTTGTGAATATATCTCATTAGTAAAAGGAAACCTTGAACTTTCCATAGAAAGTTTGCTGTTGACAGTAGTATTGATGAAGCAACTGTGAAACTATTACACGAGTATTATAAGCCTGAGCAGATGGGTAGACATGTTGATGCAGAACATGGAATGCTTGCTGGGAAATACAAATAGTGAGTGGGAGAAGGAGAGGAACAACCATGAAGTGCTGGATTAGACAGAAAAGTATCAGATAAGCTCAAGCTTTGAGAAAAGTACTTTTTCTAGCTTTGCGGTCCCAAGAGCCGAGAAGTAACATAGGAGCAATGAGCACACCTGGCCCTCAAATCTTGGCTTCTAAATACTATTACTCACTAGTAGGAACTGGAATACTTAGAAAAACAGCTGATTCTAGGGCTGAGATCAAGGAAGAAAGAAATGAGTGAGGAAAGCATACAGAAAATGTTTGTGCCAGAAAATAAAAGAGTGCTCAAAGACAGATGGGGGGAGGGGCCAGACTGAAGCACGAAAGTGAATGTGAAAGTGTGAGTCACTCAGCCGTGTCCAGCTCTTTACAACTTCATGGTCTGTCCATGGAATTCTCCAGACAAGAATACTGGAGTGGGCTGCCATTCCCTTCTGAAGTAGATCTTCCCAACCCAGGGATCAGACCCTGCAGGCAGATTCTTTATCATCTGAGCTAACAGGCTATTCCTAGAATAGCCTTAGCCAAATTTAGGACAGTCTGAACACTGCATAGGTAATGATGAGAATGCATTATTATACAGTGGAAAAAAAGAATCATGAATCCATACTGACAGTAAACATTTTAAATTTTATTTAAAAAGGGGAAGAAAAAGCTGTATTGAAAAAAGAAAATTCACCATATTACAACTCACACAGTAAGAATTAATTAGGCAGATGTCATCAATGGTTACAAAAAATATTGTATGTGAAGTTTGTAGCAACATAGCATGGAGAAATCTCACAGATAACACCTTATCCAAATAATCAAATTTGACACCATCAGTAGTGGGGTACATGGACAACAACTGTCTCCTGAGGACATGCACTGAAATGGACACCATATAACCTGTGCAGAAATATTTTAATCTGAATCTAAATGTAAGGAAACAATACTTTGTGAAACAACTAGTCTAGGTTCTTACAAGTCACCAATATTGACCACGAAAGAAAAAAAGAGAAGAAAAGGTTAGGGAAACAGCATTTTATGTTAGAGGAGATTAAAGAGACATGACAACTAAATGCAACACATAATTTCTGATTAGCTCTTATACTGCAAAAAAAACACAGATGACATTATTGGGATAACCCATTAAAAAGAATACATTTGAATCAGTTCTAATGAGGTGGATGAAACTGGAGCCTATTATACAGAGTGAAGTAAGCCAGAAAGAAAAACACCAATACAGTATACTAATGCATATATATGGAATTTAGAAAGATGCTAATGATAACTCTGTACGCGAGACAACAAAACAGACACAGTTGTACAGAACAGGCTTTTGGATGCTGTGGGAAAGGGAGAGGGTGGGATGATTTGGGAGAATGGCATTGAAACATGTATAATATCATATAAGAAACGAATTGCCAGCCCAGATTCAATGCAAAATACAGGATGCTTGGGGCTGGTACACTGGGATGACCCAGAGGGGTGATATTCGGAGGGAGGAGGGACGGGGGTTCAGGATGGGGAACACATGTATGCCCGTGGCGGATTCATGTTGAGGTATGGAAAAACCAATACAATACTGTAAATTAATTAGCCTCCAATTAAAATCAAGTTAAATTAAAAAAAGTAAAATATGTGTTGGATATTAAATTATTATACCAATGTTAGTCACTTGAGTGTGATAATTATATTATGGTCAGGTAGAATAATGCCATTATTCTTAGGAGACAGATGCTGACATGGTCAGGCTCACTAAACAACTACCTACAGTTTCACGTCCTCAATTTCATGCCTTTGATCATGCTGTTCTGTCTACATAGAATATCCTTCCTGCTTTCTTCACCAAGCTATCGCCTTCTTCCAGACAGACAACTAAATATCCTTTCCTGACCTATATATGCTGAACTGGGTGCCTTTCTGTGTCATAATGGCTTGAGGTACATATGTCAATAAATCCTCTATAATATTCTTTATGTGATTGTCTATACCACGAGACCATGAGTTCACTGAGGGCAAGGATTATGGCTTTCATTTAACATTTAGCAAAGAAGGTGTTTATCAGTGTATGTTGATTCTATCAGCAAATGAAACAGGGGTGTGGTCAGCCAGAAGGAGTCTCCACACAGAGGAACAGAAGTCGTGNCGCGGAAGATGTGTATAAGAGACAGATCCACAGGTGTACACAATCTCCCCATGCCAAAGCCCCCTCCCAGCTCCCTCCCCACCCCACCTCCCCGGATCATCCCGTACACCAGCCCCAAGCATCCTGTATTCTGCATTGAACATAGACTGGCGCTTCATTTCTTATATGATAGTATACATGTTTCAGTGTCATTCTCCCAAATCATCCCACCCTCTCCCTCTCCCCCAGATGCCAAAAGTCCGTTCTAGTGCTGCAGCTTTCAAATGCAGCACCGACAGGGGGCACCAGAGGAGAAGTCAGGACCCTAAATGAAACTCGAGGCTAAATATCTCTCAAGGGCAGTCTTCCACAATCTACCTTTTCCCAACCACCAGGACTGCAATTCATTAAGAAAATTTGTGAAATAACAGGTAACAAGGGAAGAAAAGGGCTACCTTGGCAGGCAAAGTTGAAGCCAAGTCTGTTAGATGTGTTTCTCTCTCTCCTGGCATCAGTACTAGGAAACCCCAGGAGAAACAGCTATATTGTTAGAGGATTTGAAGTCTAAATGCATCGATCGTGTGGATTATACATAGTCTTCTTAACCAGAAGACCTTTTATCCCAGCCTATAATCTAAAAGACCTGAAACTTCACTGCTGGCACTGCTGGAAGCTTTTCCATTGAACCACAGGCTTTAAAAAAAAAAAAAAAAAAACCTCTACATTTTAGTTTTCATCTCTTCAGCAGAGCAAATTATCCCATCAGCCTGTGGAGGAGTGGGAGGTTATTGTTCATGAAACTATGAAAGAACATAACACCATAATGCAAATGAGAAGCTAGAAGTCTCTTTCACCCGTTAAAGCTATCCTGGCAAATACTCATTCTCAGAGAAAAGAGAAGGGGGAAAAAACAAATGCACTCTAGGCTTTATATAGAAAGTTTAGAGAAGAATATTAGGACTGTATTTAAGGGAAACAAGAAATAACTATGCAACTGCATGCCTCCCTCCATCATGTCAAGGCCAACTTTAAAGGAGCTTTTGTTGTTATGAAATAGAATAATGTTTTCTGCCTGTCTGACCCAGAGAAGCATATTGGTCCACACTTCTATAGCTTCTGCCCAGAACGTACTGACTGAATGCTATAAGAACTGCTGAAGGACATTCGCTATCCACCATGCAGACAAACTTACATCTCCTGCCCTGGTGTGTTCTCACTCAGCATTTACTTCAGGCAACGGAGGCCTCCTTTCTGTAAAGGGGAACCAGCTAAAAGCCAAGTGCCAGGAAAGAGAGTAGAGGAAAAACCATTCTAGTCTCCAGGGTAACTCTTGGGTATTCTCCCTGTTTTTCCAAGACAATGAGCAATTTCTTTGATATTAGATCATCTACATCCTGGGGTAGGTCTTACCGTTCTATTTCATGCTTTGTGGAGAATAATCAATGCAAGTCACAAGATATAAGTACATGAAGGGAGAATCTTCACCTTTGAAAAGCAACTGTGCTTTGAAGAGCTTTGTATGTCTGGGCTCATTAAGGAACAGCCAGAAACTTATAGAAGCCCAATTGGAGTTCTTCTGTTGTTGCAGGACAAAGGAGTAAGTCACACAACACCCCTAAGAGTTACAGCAGATCAGAAATAATGGGTTTTTAGAATACTTTCCAGGCTTCCCAGGTGGTGCTAGTGGTAAAGAACCTGCCTGCCAATGCAGGTGACGTCAGAGACGAGGGTTAGATACCTGGGTCGGGAAGATTCCCTGACAGAGGGCACAGCAACCCACTCCAGTATTCTTGCCTGGAGAATCCCGTGGACAGAGGAGCCTGGTGGGCTACAGTCCACAGGGCTGCACAGAGCTGGACTCAGCTGAAGCAACTCAGCACAGCACAGAATGCTTCCAAGTCCCACTTTACATAAGCACCTCTCTGAGGTCTTCCCCTACTTCCTAGATATCTTCTTCTACTGCGTGTTGTTCATCATATTCCCTAAAGCCCAATAATATAAAACTATGCTTCTCGATGTCTATTCCCCTCCAAGGGCAGTGTACT
The DNA here is from genome assembly GCA_006410735.1 of Raphicerus campestris. Classification (NCBI taxonomy): domain Eukaryota; kingdom Metazoa; phylum Chordata; class Mammalia; order Artiodactyla; family Bovidae; genus Raphicerus; species Raphicerus campestris. The sequence continues at coordinate 524,145 of SJYW01038968.1, forward strand.
CACAAAAGGCAGACGCTTGATTCCTTTGTGCATATATCCCCACAGATTCTGGTACTCAGTAAATGTCTGATGAATGGCTTAGGGGTATTTCCTTGGAAATTCTTAACCTGAAGGAACTAAAACATCTATTCTTGCTCCCAGGTCCCTTGATAAGACTAACAAATGATCATAAACGTATGCTAATTAGATCTATTATAAACCCAGTTTTCAACCTCAGGACCTATGGTGATACCCAGCAGTTCTATAACTTTTTCCACTCCCTGCCTATCTCCATCTCTCATGCAACTATTTTAAAGGTTTAATCTTTTAATCTTCTCCTGCTGCTGCTGCTGCTAAGTTGCTTCAGTCATGTCCGACTCTGTGTGACCCCATAGACGGCAGCCCACCAGGCTTCTCCGTCCATGGGATTTTCCAGGCAAGAGTACTGGAGTGGGTTGCCATTGCCTTCTCCTAATCCCCCTAAAATTGATTTCAAAATCTGACTGCGAACACAGACCATAATACCCTACTAAAACATGGAGACCTTCATGTACACATTTCTTCCATTTCATTTTTCTTTACCTCCTTGACTTTCTTATTTAACTATATCATCATCCTTTTCTTTTTTTTCTTTCCTGTCTAGGAAAGGGTGATATTCCATTTAATGTGAACCACCTATGAAAGGGAAGGACAGGGAAGCCTGGCGTGCTGCAGTCCATGGGGTCGCAGCACTGAGCAATTGAACTGAACTGAACCTATGAAAGAATCCTCTCCTTTTCAATATCCTCCAAGGTTTCTTTCCATCAATTAATCAGCTCATCCTTATACTGTATTCTGTCTCAACTGAGAGACTTGAAGACAACAGATCTGTGTCATCAGTTTCAAGCTATGTAATCATGGACCAGCTCTCTCACCTCAGTTTCCTTATCTGCAAAATGGGAGTAGCAATCCATGTCTCACAAGAGCTTGGAGGAGGATTAAATGAGATACTTCACATGAAGCACTTGGCCCAATGTTTGATACACATGCTCACTCAATAAATATATATCCCTTTACTTTTTTTTCCCCATCCAAAATAGAATCAGTTCTGAGGATTTTGTTTCCCAGGCTTAATGGCAACATCTTTGCTTCCTTCCCTTCCTTCCAGACCCTGAATTCTGTGCCCACAAGTTCCTCTCTTCTCATTTGCTCCTCAGCCCACTGCAATCTGGCTTCTCCCCCATCACTTCACTAAAAATCTCTCACAAATGAAACCAAGACTCTTAAGTGCTCTGAGTTTCACAGATTTAAATATTTTCTGAAAAAGCCAAGGAATGAATCATGGAATAAAAGACAGGATGAATACATGAACAGATAATATTCTCTCTAGTTGATCGTAGCTAATTTTCATGGCTTCAACTTTTACCCACTATTTCATGATTTCCAAAAGTACCTCCTTGAACGATCTCTCTCCTAAACCCAGCCGCTTAATTCCTCAAGGGCTTTCTAATACTCTATACCTAAATGTATCATAATTTTTAGACCACAATTAAGACTGAGGCATAGTCCACCTGGTTGTCCAAGTTGGAAATTCTAGCACAGCCAGGCCCAAGGAAAATCATCTCTTCCCTATACATCAGAGCTAGTCAGTCACTAACCAGTGAAGTTGCTCAGTCATGTCTGACTCTTTGTGACTACCAGACTCCTCCATCCATGAAATTTTCTAGGCAAGAGTACTGGAGTGGTTTGCCATTTTCTTCTCCAGGGGATCTTCCCAACCCAGGGATCAAACCCAGGTCTCCTGCATTACAGGCAGACGCTTTACCATCTGAGCCACCAGGGAAGCCCAGTCAGTCACTAAGTCGAGTCAATTCTATATTCAAAATCTCTCTCAATACTGAACAAATTTCTGGAGAATGGAAAGTTTTCTAAATGTTAACTACGTATGCTAAGACTCAGCACCTGTAGGTATAATCACACTTACTTAAATAATCCAAGTTCCTTTTTTCTTTACAACCTGTGTGTGTGGGCCTCTGATATCCCCAGTCTGCCAAGGAAGAGCCTTACATGTGCTCATAAACCATTTGCAACTTTTGTTCTCTCGGCATTAGCTTCTCTTAGTAAGTGCAAAGTTTGCCCATGATGCGACCCTTAGGGGATTCATAATTGAGACTAATGGTGCCCAGTGTCACAAAATAAATGATGCCACCTAGAAGCTGTCTGACAAGTCTCCCTTTGTGACACCAGGGAGTGTCATATTTTATGTACAAATGAAAAACAGTTCTTCATACCACTCAGGCTGCACATCATCTCCTGGTCTGAAAGCAGAATTACTGGTACCCAGTTCTTACAGCATCTCTCAGAAATCCATCCCATTGTCTTTCTCACCCTTCATTTCCTAGAACTATCCCCTACTTCAGAGAGTCAAAGAGGAAACCAGTGGTGTTCAATTCTCTGTGCTGGACTAGTCAGTGAGTCAGCATCTCTGGCAAAGACAACCTTTTCATTTTTTGTCTAGCCATTTATTTGAATAATAATATCATCCCTAAAAATTACATACTATATAAATGAGGTGGCCCCACCCACAAGTTTCATGAATGCCAAACTCAGAATCTTAGTTTTGGTTACCTAGGAGATCTTACTACATTTACTTGAGATGTGGATACACTGAAAAGAAGGAATAGAAAAAAAAAATNAAAATTACATACTATATAAATGAGGTGGCCCCACCCACAAGTTTCATGAATGCCAAACTCAGAATCTTAGTTTTGGTTACCTAGGAGATCTTACTACATTTACTTGAGATGTGGATACACTGAAAAGAAGGAATAGAAAAAAAAAATTTTAAATTCTGAAAATTATTAGTTCTTTTGCATTAAAAAAGAATTAAAGGAATTTATGTATGTGTGCATTAATATTTTTAATGTATAATAAATTCAAATTGGTATGAAAAACATTAAAAACTGAAGGCATAAGTGGGTAAAGAATGTGAATGAATTATTTTAAAAGATGAAATGCAAATGTCTAAGTAAGATATGGGAAAATATTCAGAGTCACTATCAATGAAAGAATTGCAATTTAAAACAGCAATTATATAATGTTTTTTTTCCTATCAAATTACTAAGCATGAAAGCATCCAAGTAATCTTAGATGAAATAAACTTGTTCATATACTGCTTGTAGGAGTATAAATTGGTAAAACTATCCCAGAAAGCAATAAATAGCAAAATGTATCAAGAGTCTTTAATTGCTCATTTCCTTTTTACCCAGTAATTGTTCTTTTGTGAAAATATCCCAAGGAGATAATCAGAAATGTAGACACATTCTGAAATCAAAAGAGTACTTATTTCAATATGTTTTTAGTAAAAACCACAACAAAAACAAAACCAACAAGAAGGTCCAGCATTAAGGAATTTATTAAATATGTCATGCTACATCTACTAATAGGATATTACGATGCATTTTGCAACATCAAGTTTCTGAGGTTTCCAATGACATGAGAAAGTAAATGGATTGTAATGTTCCCTTTCAAGAGCAAAACTCAAAATTTTTATATAACATGAACTCAACTGTGAAAGAAGTCATAGAAAACTGAAAGGAAATATGTTAAAATATTGAGAGTGATTGATACAACAGCATGGAATTATGAATGACTGGCATAGAAAGAGGGATCTTTATCTTCTGTAATACTTCAAAATCTTCTATACAAGGGAAAAGGACATAAATTATTTTTACCTATAAACTTAGCAAAACAGTCATGATCAATGCTAGACACAATGTGGTGAGTCAGGCCCTCTCACTGACACCTGGAAGAAGCTTGAAAAAGATTTAAAGAAAATGTACCAAATTATTAATAGCAATTACTTCAGGGAATTGGGCTGAAGTAATTCTAGGGCTCCCATAACAAAGTACCAAAAACTGGATGGCTTAAAACAACTGAAATTTGTCTCCCACTTCTGGAGGTTAGAAGTCTAGGATCAAGCTGTCTTCAGAGTCGCATGCTTTCTGAAGCTTCTAGGGGAGAATCCTTTCTGCCTCTTCTAGTTCAGGTGTTTGTGGCAATCCTTGAAGTTCCTTAGCTTGTAAATGCTTCACTCTAGGCGCATGGCCATGCTCTCCCTCTGTCCTCACATCATCTTTCCTTTATGCATGACACTGTGCCCAAATGTCTCCTTTTTATAAGTCATGATGGCTTTGGGCTCACACTAATGACCTCATTTTAATTTGATTACCTTGTTAATCAAAGGTAATCAAAGGTGTTAGTCGTGCAGTCGTGTCCGATTCTTTGCAAACCATGGACTGTAGCCTACCAGGCTCCTCTGTCCATGGCATTCTCCAGACAAGAATACTGGAGTGGGTTGCCATTCCCTTCCCCAGGGGATCTCCCCGACCCAGGGATCCAACCCAGGTCTCCTGCATTGCAAGCAGATTCTTTACTGTCTGAGCCACCAGGGGAGCCCCATGGTGTAAACCCTATTTCCCAATAAAGTCACCTTCTGAGGTATTGGGGATTAGGACATCAATTGTGAGGGGATGCAATTCAATCCATAATACTGTACTCTACAGATTTGTTCAATAGACATGTATTATGTTGATAATCAGGAGAAAGTATAAAAAAAATTAACTTGCCCCAATACAAAACAGCTTTCAAATCCATTCTCTAATCTGTTCCTACTATATTTTCTACTGCCCTGGTCCCCATCATCCTATCATCTCTCGCAGGGCTCCTACATTCATAACCTTTTTGGTCTCCTTTGCTTCTAGTTTTCCTTCTTTGCATCCACTTCCTCATTGTTGCAATATTTTCCTGATTATGTCACTTGTCAGCTTAATGACTCATATATCCACAGGTTCAGAGAGTCAAACCCCAACTCTTTAAACATGAGTTGACAAGTTAACCCTATCCTCCTTCTTTAATCATATCTGTCCCAACTTTCTATATATAGCTCTCTGTTTTCCCCAACCCAAGCAGTCGATAGAGGAGACTTGCTACACGCACAGTTTCATAAATGTGCCAATTTTATACCTTGGTTCTTAGACTCCCCACTCCTTTGACCTCATTTATTAATTTATCCAAGAAATACATTATATACTGGGCACTCATCAGCCAGGCATTGTAGAAATTTGCTATTTAAAAATTAAACCATAACCTCCAATTTTTAGGAGCTCAATTTAGTAGCACTCATCAGACNTGACACTGTGCCCAAATGTCTCCTTTTTATAAGTCATGATGGATTTGGGCTCACACTAATGACCTCATTTTAATTTGATTACCTTGTTAATCAAAGGTAATCAAAGGTGTTAGTCGTGCAGTCGTGTCCGATTCTTTGCAAACCATGGACTGTAGCCTACCAGGCTCCTCTGTCCATGGCATTCTCCAGACAAGAATACTGGAGTGGGTTGCCATTCCCTTCCCCAGGGGATCTCCCCGACCCAGGGATCCAACCCAGGTCTCCTGCATTGCAAGCAGATTCTTTACTGTCTGAGCCACCAGGGGAGCCCCATGGTGTAAACCCTATTTCCCAATAAAGTCACCTTCTGAGGTATTGGGGATTAGGACATCAATTGTGAGGGGATGCAATTCAATCCATAATACTGTACTCTACAGATTTGTTCAATAGACATGTATTATGTTGATAATCAGGAGAAAGTATAAAAAAAATTAACTTGCCCCAATACAAAACAGCTTTCAAATCCATTCTCTAATCTGTTCCTACTATATTTTCTACTGCCCTGGTCCCCATCATCCTATCATCTCTCGCAGGGCTCCTACATTCATAACCTTTTTGGTCTCCTTTGCTTCTAGTTTTCCTTCTTTGCATCCACTTCCTCATTGTTGCAATATTTTCCTGATTATGTCACTTGTCAGCTTAATGACTCATATATCCACAGGTTCAGAGAGTCAAACCCCAACTCTTTAAACATGAGTTGACAAGTTAACCCTATCCTCCTTCTTTAATCATATCTGTCCCAACTTTCTATATATAGCTCTCTGTTTTCCCCAACCCAAGCAGTCGATAGAGGAGACTTGCTACACGCACAGTTTCATAAATGTGCCAATTTTATACCTTGGTTCTTAGACTCCCCACTCCTTTGACCTCATTTATTAATTTATCCAAGAAATACATTATATACTGGGCACTCATCAGCCAGGCATTGTAGAAATTTGCTATTTAAAAATTAAACCATAACCTCCAATTTTTAGGAGCTCAATTTAGTAGCACTCATCAGACATATGTAAATAGTATGTTCTAAATATGGTTTAAGAACTGTTGTAAAATCACTTAAAGGGCAGAAAAGTGGAAGGAGTCAATTTTACTAAAAATAGGGAGAGATTTTATAGCACAGGTTTACCAGATCCTTATAAATTTAAGTGGCTGTTCCAGTGTGCTGCCCCTTCTTGCTTCCCTTGACTACCTGATAAAATTCTATTTACTCTCCAAAGACCAGTATTCTCAGACGCCAGCAAACCATTCACCTGTTTTTCCATGATCAGTGAATCATACAAAGCATGTTGCTGTTTGCACGCTGTTGCCTTTGCTATGAAGGTAAAACAGATATCTGCTCTCCTATTGCCCCACTCTATGCTACATTATCACATGCAAAGTAACTTTCATGCCACTGTCTTACCCAAGGGTCCCTGTTATTTATAATAGGCTTTATAAACTTGTCAAAGGCTTTGTCTCACATTACCTTATTTGCACTGCATACACAAGTTGAGTGTATGTTATTATTCCCATTCTACAGATAGGTAAATCACACAGCTGGTGAAATGCCTTGCCTCAAGTTCCACCATGGGAGAGTTAAGTGCATGGACAAAAATGAAGACAGATGGCCTCCTCTCAGAGGACACACTCTACTGTGGCATTGCTCTTCCCAATGGCAGGTGCAGCATGTCATCACTTTGCCATCTTTCTCAAGCTATGCTTTAGCTTCTAGATTCTCTTTTATTCACAGTATATGTGGTGCAGATTTCTGTACAGGATGTAAATAAATGACTTTACACCTCTGTGTGAAAGCGCTACTGCTGCTGCTGCTGCTGCTAAGTCGCTTCAGTCATGTCTGACTCTTGTGACCCCATAGACAGCAGCCCACCAGGCTCCTCCATCCATGGGATTTTCCAGGCAAGAGTACTGCAGTGGGTTGCCATTGCCTTTTCCGGTGAAAGGACTACATTTGTGTAATAAATGTTATATAGTAAGGAAGATTCAACAGAAAATATCAAGATGATCCCAAACCTTACAGAGCCTCATCCACAGTGACGATTAGCTCTTCACCTGATTACCTTCTATGGGCCATTGTTGATGTCTGGGGATAATCACTAATTTATTTATCCTAGTACTCTTAAGCTATATGACCTTTCCAATACACGTTTTTTGTCCCCATCAATAATTATTGCATGCTTTTACTGCAGCTATTTTCCATTAGGAAACACAAACAGAAATAAATATTGATATCATTCTCTAGGAATACTGTGTTCTCTGCACCATCACTCCTTTATAAGTGAATTTTAGTAAATCCAATATAATCTGCTATTTCCTAAGACCTCAGTGATAAACTCAGTCCTTGAAAAATGCATAAATTTTAAAAGTGAGCCAATGTACTTCTCAGGGCTGTGTTTACAGTGTGAAACCTCACTTCATGCATCCCAACCGTGCCTATCGAACTTGCTAAAAAGATACTCACCTCTGCCTTTCTGAAAGAGACAGACTCTCTGAATTAGTTTTCCATGAGTTGTTTCCCTAGTGAGACTAAGGCCAAATAAGCCATCTGGGACAGGAAAAAAGCACGTCTCTTCCCCCCTGTATTCCAGGACATTTTACACCTTAAAATCTACCCAAATTGGGTCACATCTGAATATCTCACCAGGGTCCCAGGTCAGAAGTGACAGAGCACAAGTGTGCAGAGCTCTGCCCGACACCAACGGAAGGGGCAGGGCGGCTCTTGCGAGGGGGGCCTGTGAACAGCACATGGCAGGGCTGAGTGCAGAGAGCTTGCTAGCACGCCAGGTGAGCCCGTGCAGCTGTTACAACATTCATATCAATAAGTGGGGTCTGTAGAGTATTTCATAAAGCTGTGAAAAAAAATGAGATGGAACCGCCACTTGTCAAAGCTTATTAACCTGGCCGGCATCTTTCAGATGCGTGACTAAGTAGCCATCAGGAGGGTGTAAATTCCCCACAGGGTTGCTGTTTCTAGGAATTTCTCCTGGTTTAGTATGTGGCTTCATTCCCTTTTCAAATTCTGTCTTAACATTCTCTTTTCTATGCACTTCCTGCCACCATTTTCTTTTTCTTCAACTTCAAACTAGTGCAAGATCTCTGTATTGTGCAAAGGTTTCTCTGCGAACGAACGAGGAAAATCTGTGCTCACGTCTTAGCTTGCCCTCGGGAGATAAGACTCCAAACCTGGAAGATTCAGAGGAAGAGAGGAGTAGCAGGGGTGAACTGAGTAGGAGGGCGTGAGCAAAAGAGTGGCACTCAGCAGGCACAAATATTGAGATAGGTTTCCCTCTGCAGAAACTTAGCGTCACCTGCCACCCATACATACCCCCAGGATCCAGATGGCGACACAGTGTTAGCAAGGGGGCGGAATGGAGCTGCCCACTCTGATGAACCAGAGCTGTCCCTCTTCACTCCGGGCTGGAGTCGACCCCAGCTCCAAGCAAGCAGCACTAGGCTGTTGGAACTGACCTTTCAGGCAGGGAAAAGCTGCCCTCACCCTGCTGGCCAGGGAAGCCCAATGGGACACACCACACAAATGTACCCATCAGCTCCCCAGAGAGAAGCTGAAACAGATGCTGATCAGCTGTTCCCTTTTCCTCCTCTAAGCATCCAGACAGACCCCACAGGCATCAATCAGGTGAATGGCATTGACTTCCCAGCCTCTGCCTTCTGCCAGCCTGTTACCAGGGATCAAAATTCAGTCAGACTGCATGAAACCGTCCTATTCCTCCGACAGGAAATGAGTACCTTTTAATTTTTTTTTCCTGTTTTCAAATCCGTGCAATAGAATCAGAGCAAGCCTGAGGAATGATGATTCAGTACGTCCCTAAGTGCATGTCCAGAATGCAAAGCCACTCCCCAAGCCCCTGGAAAGCAATTTAAGGTGGGAAAAAGAAAAAGTCCAGAGAAGTGACTATGCAGTTATTATGCTGCCTGACTTCCTGACTAAAATAGAAGCTGTGCCTAACAGTGCTGGCAGGTGAGGCAGACGCTTTTTGTCCTTTGCATCTGAGAACCTGAATCTAGACTGACTTTGGAGTCATAGTGAAAGCTATTTCCCAAACACAATTGATGCACGTTGCAAGCGCCTCTCCCTCCTGAGGTCATTGTGGCTCCATGTTTATTGATGAGTGTGCCTCATCATAATCAGTATTCAAATCAGAGTGTCTGGCTTATTTTAAACCCAGTTTTACATATACTGTGGTTTTAGAGTTGTTTTAAAAATGAAACCTTTACTAACAGCACAAAAATAACAAGCATGAACCAACGGAAGGTTTTGCAAAGACTACAGGAAAAGGGGAGGGGATGGGGGGAATGCCAGTGATTACTCAGGAAAAAATCTTTGAAAAATGTTCTATGCAGAAACAATTTCTGCTGATGTGTCACATCTTGCAAACTTTGAGGCATCAGTGTCTCTCTAAAGAAACATTTGTCAGAAAGGGTGAGCTCGAAATGTGTCATCTTAATTATTACATGAGAAACCTTCAGATTCAAAATGATTTTTTGATTCACCTCCTGAGTGAGATATTTGAAAGCTAACCAAAACAATTTTTTAACATTACCAACAATTTCTGCTCCTGTGACTTCCAATCCCAATAGCTTAGCAACACTAGGACAGAGATAAGTCTAATAGTTAAAACTTATTCTCCAAACCATGAAAAAAATCAATAAAAAATTGTTGCTGATATGATGAGAGTGAGGATAAGACTGTCACCTGTGCCGGTGTCACAGATGGGCAGGTTAAGCCTCTTGCAGGCATATGTGATCATGAATGCGTTCTAAAGCCCTTCCAGCCCTCTCTAAGCTGAGCAATCTTTAGAAACGGAAACACCTGGGGAAATCCTACGGCTTCTCCTATTGGTTTCTCCTCTGCTGTGACCCTAACTTTCCAAGATGATCTTTAGTGTCCATAAAACAAGGGTTGCTGCTGCTGCTGCTAAGTCACTCTAGTCGTGTCTGACTCTATGCAACCCCGTAGCTGGCAGCCCACCAGGCTCCCCCGTCCCTTGGATTCTCCAGGCAAGAACATTGGAGTGGGTTGCCATTTCCTTCTCCAATGCATGAAAGTGAAAGTGAAGTCCGCTCAGTGGCTCTTAACAACCCCATTAGGAAACAATATGAACTGGAGCCTTGTTTACATCAGATCATTTGAATTACAAAACTAATGAAGCTAGAGGATACCAGCCATGCAGGAAATGTGTGCCTTTCAGTTCAGTTCAATCACTCAGTCATGTCCGACTCTTTGCGACCTCATGAACTGAAGCACGCCAGGCTTCCCTGTCCATCACCAACTCCCGGAGTTCACTCAGATTCACATCTGTCGAATCTGTGATGCCATCCAGCCATCTCATCCTCTGTCGTCCCCTTCTTCTCCTGCCCCCAATCCCTCCCAGCATCAAAGTCTTTTCCAGTGAGTCAACTCTTCGCATGAGGTGGCCAAAGTACTGGAGTTTCAGCTTTAGCATCATTCCCTCCAAAGAAATCCCAGGGCTGATCTCCTTCAGAATGGACTGGTTGGATCTACAAGGGACTCTCAAGAGTCTTCTCCAATACCACAGTTCAAAAGCATCAATTCTTTGGTGCTCTGCCTTCTTTATAGTCCAACTCTCACATGTATACATGACAACAGGAAAAACCATAGCCTTGACTAGATGGAC
>SJYW01038968.1:558891-631813 GCA_006410735.1 Raphicerus campestris
AGTAATGCTCAAAATTCTCCAAGCCAGGCTTCAGCAATACATGAACTGTGAACTCCCTAATGTTCAAGCTGATTTTAGAAAAGGCAGAGGAACCAGAGATCAAATTGCCAACATCCGCTGGATCATGGAAAAAGTAAGAGAGTTCCAGAAAAACATCTATTTCCGCTTTATTGACTATGCCAAAGCCTTTGACTGTGTGGATCACAATCAACTGTGGAAAATTCTGAAAGAGAAGGGAATACCAGACCACCTGACCTGCCTCTTGTGAAACCTATATGCAGGTCAGGAAGCAACAGTTAGAACTGGACATGGAACAACAGACTGGCTCCAAATAGGAAAAGGAGTACGTCAAGGCTGTATATTGTCACACTGCTTATTTAACTTATATGCAGTGTACATCATGAGAAACGCTGGACTGGAAGAAACACAAGCTGGAATCAAGATTGCTGGGAGAAATCTCAATAACCTCAGATATGCAGATGACACCACCCTTATGGCAGAACATGAAGAGGAGCTAAAAAGCCTCTTAATGAAAGTGAAAGAGGAGAGTGAAATAGTTGGCCTAAAGCTCAACATTCAGAAAACAAGGATAATGGCATCCGGTCCCATCACTTCATGGGAAATAGATGGGGAGACAGTGGACACAGTGTCAGACTTTATTTTTGGGCTCCAAAATCACTGCAGGTGGTGAGTGCTGCCATGAAATTAAAAGAGACTTACTTCTCGGAAGAAAAGTTATGACCAATCTAGAGAGTATATTCAAAAGCAGAGACATTACTTTGCCAACAAAGGTCCATCTATCAAGTCTATGGTTTTTCCAGTGGTCATGTATGGATGTGAGGGTTGGACTGTGAAGAAAGCTGAGCACCGAAGAATTGATGCTTTTGAACTGTGGTGCTGAAGGAGACTCTTGAGAGTCCCTTGGGCTGCAAGGAGATCCAACCAGTCCATTCTGAAGGAGATCAGCCCTGGGATTTCTTTGGATGGAATGATGCTGAAGCTGAAATTCCAGTACTTTGGCCATCTCATGCAAAGAGTTGACTCATTGGAAAGGCTCTGATGCTGGGAGGGATTGAGGGCAGGAGGTGAAGGGGACAACAGAGCATGAGATGGCTGGATGGCATCACTGACTCGATGGATGTGAGTCTGGGTGAACTCCGGGAGTTGGCTATGGACAGGGAGGCCTGGTGTGCTGTGATTCATAAGGTCACAAAGAGTCAGAGACAATTGAGCGACTGAACTGAACTGAATAATAAGAAATATATTAACCATCTAGAGGTTGGCATAGGATCGGGAAGAAAAGCTCAGTTTCTGTAAAGAAGTGTTGAAAGTGTGCAACTGAAGTCCAAAATTCATAGGCTCAGGGTTAAACTTAACTCTTTTAAAAAGAAACACAAGACAGTGGATCCAATAAAATTACATGAATTGATTGTTCATGCTGCTAGTTAAGATTGCCTGGGAATCAGGTTGTACGTGCTTTACTTGGTCACCAAATTCAGTCTGAAGGCTTCTAGAACAAAGCTCAAAATACGACTTAACCCAGATACAAAAAAGACAGGAATAACTTAAAATGATGTCTTTAAGTGTGTCTTTTTCGGCGGGGGGGGGGAGCGGGTATGGAATAGTTTTCCTGTGCAAGATTCAAGAGTCCTGTGGACAGCACGGAGATCAAACCAGTCAATTTTAAAGGAAATCAACTCTGAATATTCATTGGAAAGATTAATGCTGAAGCTGAAGCTCCAATACTTTGGCCACCTTATGTTAAACACCAACTTATTAGAAAAGACTCTCATACTGGTAAGGCTTGGGGGCAGGAGGAAAAGGGGGCGACAGAGGATGATGGTTGGATGGCATCACAGACTCAATGGACATGTGTTTAAGCAAATTTCAGGAGATAGTGACGGACAGGGAAGACTGGTGTGCTGCAAGTTCATGGGGTCACAAAGATATGACTTAACGACCCCAAAACAACAGCATAGTAGGAAAAAATAGCTTTGCTATTATTATATGTATTTTGCTGTTGGTCAGTATATAAAATATTAACTATTATCACAATTATCATTATTATTGTTTTGCCAAGCAAAGGGTGACACAGTATGCTAATGCCCTGAAAACTACGTATCCCCCAAACGTGTCTGAATCTAGATGTGAAACTGAAAATTTATTTGACTCAGAAGAATTAAAGTCAATTTTCATTGGAATTTAAGGAATAAAACAAAAACTAGAACAGTTCTCTCTTATACTATAATTAAATGAATGGCTCAATGATGATAAGTGGAATTTTATATTTTAAAACCCAATACTTCAGTATTTCTGGTTTTACTCACTATTCTTCATTATTCACATATCTTAAATTAAATGTATTTCCTATTACAAGTTAGAAAGAAATTTTTTGGTCTAGTTCTCTGAAAAAATGCCATTGGTAATTTGATAGGGAAGGCAATGGCACCCCACTCCAGTACTCTTGCCTGGAAAATCCCATGGACGGAGGAGCCTGGTAGGCTGCAGTCCATGGAGTCGCTAGGAGTCCGGCACGACTGAGTGACTTCACCTTCACTTTTCACTTTCATGCATTGGAGAAGGAAATGGCAACCCACTCCTGTATTCTTGACTGAAGAATCCCAGGGACAGGGGAGCCTGGTGGGCTGCCGTCTATGGGGTTGCACAGTTAGACTCAACTGAAGTGACTTAGCAGCAGCAGCAGCAGCAGCAGCAGCAGCAGCAGCAGCAGCAGCAGCAGCAGCAAGTATGTCAGTAAGAGACCATTTCTCATCTATGGGGGTGGCAATAACAACAACTGAGGATAACTGGTGAAGATTCGAAAACAGATCATTCCACACATTGTTAGGGGAAATACAGAACTAATGCAAGCTCTTTGCAATGCAATTTGGCAATCCGTATCAGAAATAAATTGCATGTACCACTTGATGAAATAATTTCTCCCTAAGAAAATTATCTTAACTCATATGTACACAAGGATGTTCACTACAATGTTGTTTATACATAATAAAGAGACTGAAAACAACTTAAATGTCAATTTGCAGGAGACAAACTTAGTAAACTATGACATTCCTACACCAAAGCATGCTGAGACAAGAAAAAATAATGAAGCACATTTAAATTGTTGATATAGACAAAATCCAAAACATAGTAACTGGAAAAAGCCAATCACTTATTAATCAGTGAATACACAGAGTAGACCTTTCTGTGATCACTCACAACTATTACTTACAAAGCAGAGGATAAATTCCTGACTTTCTGCTCAGCAATTACTCCACAAGTGACTCACTCTGATTAGCTTGTTCATGGTAACCTATTCTAACAGTTACTAAAGAAAACAAAATTTAAAAGCAGTATTGACTCCCTGACAAAATAACGTTGACAAAGATGTCCTTGTGTGTTATATAAGGTTTAGGGTGCTGAATAGAGGCCTTCAGGTGCAAAAAGCACAGAAAGTCAAGGGAAAATAATGTATCTATTGAAATACATATGTCGATGTGAAATGATGATGACATTTAACAAGATGAGACTCTCACACACAATGAACACCCATGACCCTATTATCACACAGTAACCCAGAGAGTAAAAGGTTAATTACATGGCAGAACATCAATATTCTAAGTAGAAGCTCACCCTCAAGAGCTTCATTGTACTCTGAGAAATAAATGTGACCGTGCAATTGTTTACTTCCTATTGAAAACATATTAGCATATATTTTAAACTTGTTTTTTAAAATATTTTCATATATTAGAAAATTTGGAAGACTTTTCAATGGTTTTGCTCCTCACAGAGTTTTGGAACAAAGAATGAAATGACTTCAGTCAGATAGAGGAAATAAAAATGCTTAATTCAATACCAACAATCCAGGGGAGACTAAGCTAGGGAATAGAAATGATTTCACAGGAATTTTCCTTCAGAAGAAGCTGGGACAAATGGGCTTGAGGCCATGGGGGGCCCTCTTCACCAGCAGTGGCTGAGCCAGTGACCAGGGCCCAGAGGGACCCAGCAGTCAGCAGGCTCCGACAGCAGCATATGGTGCCGAGAGGGGGTGAGGGGAGCTGGACTCAGGCGGAGAGCTGCCACGGAGGGCTGCTGACAGGTGTGAAAGAATCAAGGTTGGACTTCACTATGATTAAAGCTGGCACAGTGTGAAAATGTCAAGCCTGGGTGACGAGGCAAACGGTGGTATCATTAACCCACAGTGAGAACATAAAAACCAGGTTTTATGTGGAACATGATACGGTAGGTTTTCGATGAACTGATTTTGAGTCAAACTGGTTTGTCCAAGAAACAGTTGGAAATATAAAACTATAAAGTCTGTAGTTCAATTCAATCCTACAAATATGCAGTAAGGAATATGGGGCAGGCACTGGAACCAGCCCCTGTCCTGTTGTCAAGGGACTTCCAGTCTAAGGGCAATTTCAACACATAATCCTGACTATCTAAATGAAGAATGCTCCAAGAAAGAAAGCAAAGTGGTATGAAACTGTTTACTACAGAGGCAGTAGGTCAGAGATATAGCCACNGAAATACATATGTCGATGTGAAATGATGATGACATTTAACAAGATGAGACTCTCACACACAATGAACACCCATGACCCTATTATCACACAGTAACCCAGAGAGTAAAAGGTTAATTACATGGCAGAACATCAATATTCTAAGTAGAAGCTCACCCTCAAGAGCTTCATTGTACTCTGAGAAATAAATGTGACCGTGCAATTGTTTACTTCCTATTGAAAACATATTAGCATATATTTTAAACTTGTTTTTTAAAATATTTTCATATATTAGAAAATTTGGAAGACTTTTCAATGGTTTTGCTCCTCACAGAGTTTTGGAACAAAGAATGAAATGACTTCAGTCAGATAGAGGAAATAAAAATGCTTAATTCAATACCAACAATCCAGGGGAGACTAAGCTAGGGAATAGAAATGATTTCACAGGAATTTTCCTTCAGAAGAAGCTGGGACAAATGGGCTTGAGGCCATGGGGGGCCCTCTTCACCAGCAGTGGCTGAGCCAGTGACCAGGGCCCAGAGGGACCCAGCAGTCAGCAGGCTCCGACAGCAGCATATGGTGCCGAGAGGGGGTGAGGGGAGCTGGACTCAGGCGGAGAGCTGCCACGGAGGGCTGCTGACAGGTGTGAAAGAATCAAGGTTGGACTTCACTATGATTAAAGCTGGCACAGTGTGAAAATGTCAAGCCTGGGTGACGAGGCAAACGGTGGTATCATTAACCCACAGTGAGGACATAAAAACCAGGTTTTATGTGGAACATGATACGGTAGGTTTTCGATGAACTGATTTTGAGTCAAACTGGTTTGTCCAAGAAACAGTTGGAAATATAAAACTATAAAGTCTGTAGTTCAATTCAATCCTACAAATATGCAGTAAGGAATATGGGGCAGGCACTGGAACCAGCCCCTGTCCTGTTGTCAAGGGACTTCCAGTCTAAGGGCAATTTCAACACATAATCCTGACTATCTAAATGAAGAATGCTCCAAGAAAGAAAGCAAAGTGGTATGAAACTGTTTACTACAGAGGCAGTAGGTCAGCGATATAGCCACCGCGGCTCAGCAGTCACTTCAGCGACTCTTCTTTGGTATCTATACTTCCTGACTGGCTCAATGGTACACAGTCCGCCTTCCAATGCAGGTGATGCGGGTTCGATCCATGGGTCGGGAAGATTCCCTGGAGAAGGATACGGCAACCCACTGTAGTATTCTTCCCCAGGAAATCCCATGGAGAGAGGAGCCGAGTGGGCTACAGTCTATGGGGCTGCAGAGAGTTGGGCAAGACTCAGCGACTAAACAATAAAAACAATCTGTACTTGTATTTGCACTTACATTTCTGAAGATGGTTTTACTTGTACTTTAAAACACACAACTCTATAGAGTGCACGTGAACAGTGAAAATTTGTGTATTAATCTTGTGTGTGCCAAGAAAACTCCTAGTTAAACGCCACCTCACTTCTGCGAATCTTGCCAACATAAAGTAATTTTTGCTAGATTTAAGTTCTAGGTTCATTTCAAGTATGAATTTGTGTTTCAAAGTACTAAGCATTCTTTATTTTTTCAGTACATTTCAAATAACAAATACAGATTTATTCTGCATGAGTATTTCTTCTTCAATCAGATGTGGGAATTGTGGCATTAATATTACAAACTAAAGATATTTTAAAATCTTAAGCAGGGTGACAGCAACATATTTTTGAAAGAAAAGAAGTCAGCAAAGACAATAAGGCCAGTCTGAATGAGTGGAAAGTGAGGAGGAAAAGGAACTGACATATGCTTTGAGAAAGCAAGTAGCACAGAAAAGAAATGAAAATGGGAGACGATGAACTTTTGATGAACTTATTAACAATTGCAAAGAGACTGGAGGCAAAACTGCTCAACTCTCAAGAGAACAAAGATTCTGCCCTGACTACAAAAAGCTGACAAAGGAATACAGAAGCCTCCAGATAAAAACTGGTACTACATAAGTTTGAGAACAACTTTACTTAGAAAAGAAAGAATGCATATCAAAATGAACATAAACTAAATGTAAGCTAGGTATATGAGGAGCTATCACTGAGTCCCCATGTACTAGGATCTGTGTGGGGCAATTTACCTAGATTCTCTGCTCACTCCGGCCCTGTAGGGCAGCTATTACCAGATGCATTTTAGAGCCAGGGAACCTGAAGCTCTAGGAGGTGAGTAATGCACCAAAAGCGCTGTAACAGGCAGGCCACAAAGGAGAGGTCTGAACCACTGTCTTTTGACCCTAAACCTGACATGCTTTCCATTACACTGACTTTTCCTGACCCTCTGCATTGTGACCCTCCAACACTGTGAGCCTCTTGATACTCTGTTTCTGTGTTGTGTGATAACTGAAAAGTACTCAGATTCTCAGCTTTGCTGAGCTGTACTTGGAGTTGTTTCAGGAAATGCCTCAAGGCAGAAAGAAACAGTGGCTTTCCTAGCTGGGAACTGAACAAACAATCATAGATTCGGTCTCCCCAAATTCACTGGAAGCCTGATGCCTTTCTCCAGAATCAGGTGATGAATGAGATTCACTGATGACTACTTCCTCATAGGAAAAGAGCAGAGACATCTTCCTTCTCCGAGGAGCAGGAGTATCCAGAAATACCAGAATCAGACCAGTCTGCAATGGCCTCCTGGTCCCTCCTACAAGCCATCTACTGGACAATGGCTACAGTTAGATTAAAATGTTGAGGCCAGTCACACCATTATCACTATCATTCACAGTCACCACATGTAAGAGGCAAGTCCTTTTTGACCCCTCCTTCTTCTAATATTTATTAACATAAGCAACTCTCTACTACCTTGATGTCTTCAATGAAGACCACTACTGTTAAACTGGAGAGATGGTCTCCCTGCCCTATTCTAGGAGATGTTGCTCATCCTCTCAGAAGTCTTTACCATCTGACTTTGTCACCTGATTCAGCCTTCCTCTTCTAGCCAAGTCTTGCCATCATCCTGCATGAACTCAACTCCATATGAACTACCAGTCCAACAGCAAATTAGTTCCTTGACCTCCTGCATCTTCAGGTTATCAATCCTACATTACCCACTCTCATAGCCATAATCGGAGCTTTGCTACCACCCACAACTCTTCTACTTTTATTAATCTGAATTTATATGAGCGATCTGTCCTTCTTTTCCCTCCCTTTGTTCATCTCCCTCCCCCTCCTCTCCGCATCCTGTCGTCTCTCCAGGAATATGTTCAGCGCCCTGGACCCACTGTCATCTCCTTGCCTATCTGAGGTTCATCACTTTGACCACGGTTCAGAAGCCATTATTTTACTTTCCTCCTCCTGTAGGGTCTTTTTGCAGACTCCTACTAAAACTTAAATGAACTGAAAAATCTATCTTCTTGGCACTACACACTAGCTGCTGAATAACTCTGGTGAGAAACAGTACTGCAGAATCAGGGCTGGTACATAATCAGTTGCCAACCTCAACTGCATTCTTTGTGCCATCCAGCCCTCCATCTATGTTCACCTGGAGGCTCTCACTCGCACTCCCTATATGGGTTGTTTCAATGCTTCTTTCAAGCCCTTCAACCAGCTACCCTTCCTCAGCACAGGACTTGCTCTGTATCAGATATAAAATGCAATGACTTGATTAAAAAACACTTAATCTCCTACCATCAAATCTACAAATGTATCTGCACTGGGTCCAGCTCTTCCACCTTCTCACTCATCACATTAGCAGAGGTCGTGGTGCCTAAGACAACTTTCTCTGCCTATACCAACACCACATTCTCTTCACTCTGTCCCACTACCCTCAGGATCTTGCTCTGTTTGAGGATCAGTCTTTCCCTGCCTTCTTTTCCCCATCTACATTTAAACAAATGCAGCACATCGTTTGTGCTGTTGATCCTGAACCCCCGTGGTGACTACCCTACTTAGATCTCAGTCTCCCATTCTCATTCATCAACACTCTTCCCTGTCCCTCGAGCTGATATCAATAGGATATTGTCAGTCAGTTTACTCCATGGTATCTGGGCAGCATTTGACAACACTGACTAACCCTTCTTTGAAACAGTCTCTCCTCTTGGGCTTCATGATACGAGAATATCTTTGTTCCCTTCCCTCCTCCATGGTGACTGCTTCCAAAACTCTCTTCCCATCTCCTCTTCCTCTGTCCATATTTACACCATCCTTCACGTGCTCCATCAGCATTTTATTAACTGCTATAGCTCTGCAAACTAAGAACTGTAAAGTTTCCACCACCAGCACAACTTCTACTCCTGAGCTTTGACTACAATGACCGAAGATTAAGGGGTTTTCTGGAATACAGGGATGGGAAAGCCTCAGGCAAACTGGGAGGAGTTGGCTACCGCAGAAAATAGGCAATCATTCAGACATGGAAACTCAGGTGTCCTACAGATACTTCATCCCGATTTCCCTCATATTTCATCTCCTCCTGGATTCCTTAACTCAAAGAACAGCACTACCTGTTAAAGTCAAATGGCAACTATTGAAGGATACATAAAAGGATCTGTCACAAAGCACGTAGTTCCCAGTCACTTTTCATACTGGGAAAATATCCAATAAGAGTTTTACAGAACCTGTTGTTGTGTGTTGTGCTTAGTCACTCAGTCGTGTCTGACTCTGAGACCCCACAGACCATAGCCCTACAGTCTCCTCTGGCCATGGGATTCTCCTGGAGTGCTTGCCATGCACTCCTCCAGGTCTCCCGCATTGCAGGCAGATTCTTTACCGTCTGAGTCACCAGGGAAGCCCAATCAGCACTTACAAACTCTTTCAATGAAAGAACAACAAAACTACAGCATCCTTTATGTGAAGAGTTACAGATCTGTTGGATAGGTCTAGTGGTGCAACAGTTCTTTACTCTTCTATATTCTTCTACAATTCATGTTCTATAATTTATAATTTTGACCACCATTAATCCATTATAAAATTTCTTCTTTAAAAATTTTGGATATTTATAACATGCTGTTATGGAATGATTAATTTTCCTCTTTACTAAGACAAAGCACTGTTTCTCAAGTAAGGAAACTCTGGGAAACAACTGATACTAACTTATGAATGCCTCAGCCTAAAGAAATGGTACACATTCTGCAGGTCACTAGGAAGCAAAATGTTTCCCCTTCACATCTTATTCTGTAAATAAATGATCTGTGGATCTCAACTATTTCCACACGACTCCTGGCTCTGGGTACACTTAAACAATGCCTTTAAACTTTCTGGGTCAAGTAACATACAGCCCAGTGCACAAAGGAGAGGATTTCCCAGGTGGTGCTAGTAGTAAAGAACCTGCCTGCCAATGCTACACTCCACAGGGTCACAGAGTCGGGCACGACTGAAGTGCCTTGGCATGGCACAGCACGGCAGGCATTTAGGAGGATGAAAATCTCAGATTAAAAACCTATAAGAGAAGAGCCAAATCTAAGACTCTTCGAAAATGAAAGTGAAGTCGCTCAGCGGTGTCCGACTCTTTGCGACCCGGTGGACTGCAGGCTACCAGGCTCTTCCATCGATGGGATTTTCCAGGCAAGAACACTGGAGTGGGTTGCCATTTACTTCTCCAGGAGATCTTCCCAACCCAGGGACTGAACCCAGGTCTCCTGAATTGTAGGCAGACACTTTACTGTCTGAACCACCAGGCAAGATGAGGCAAAAGAAGATCAGCCTAAAGGAAGGCTCTTCAGGCTGAAGAAAATAAAGGAAGTAAATAATTTCACGTGCTCAGGTTATCACACTGACATCTCTTCATCTTCATTCAGCATCAGACAGTGAACAGCCTAATGTTACAATGAAAACTTGAGATCAAATTACACAAAGACTTAACGGAAAAGAAACAATTAATACAGGACCAGACTGCCTGATGGGAAAAGGAAAATGATGTCCTTTCCTTTTCTCAAATTTAAAAAGATATTCTCTTCTATTCCTGGGAGTTTAGGTATAACACTGTTGACGTGGGAGGCTTGCTGTGCTTTCACAAACTGAAAACTCTTCTTAGACACACAGCTACCAACATGTAGGAATGATTTGCCATGACTCCATGTACTCGTCTAAACCTGAGCTCCCTGTTTTCATCCTCTTGCCAGCCATCTTGTGACCATATTTGTACATATTAGTGCTTTCACCAGGGGGTATATGCATCAATAAGAGCAGAAGTTGAAATTAGATTAGTTAATCTGCTACCTCATTAACAGCTGTGGTAAAAAGTCCAAAGAGAAAGGAGCTTGAAAGTAGCTAAAATGAGGGGTTTATATTGTAAGCAAATCTAAATTATCTATGTCCCCTACTCCTGTGGATAACTGGGAGTCAGCTGTGCACACATCTGTGGGTGTTTATAAACATCCACCATCTGTGAGAAGCTTATGGATTGTAAATGGTGGGCTAATTAGTGAAACGCTAGTCATTCCTNGGTGGACTGCAGGCTACCAGGCTCTTCCATCGATGGGATTTTCCAGGCAAGAACACTGGAGTGGGTTGCCATTTACTTCTCCAGGAGATCTTCCCAACCCAGGGACTGAACCCAGGTCTCCTGAATTGTAGGCAGACACTTTACGGTCTGAACCACCAGGCAAGATGAGGCAAAAGAAGATCAGCCTAAAGGAAGGCTCTTCAGGCTGAAGAAAATAAAGGAAGTAAATAATTTCACGTGCTCAGGTTATCACACTGACATCTATTCATCTTCATTCAGCATCAGACAGTGAACAGCCTAATGTTACAATGAAAACTTGAGATCAAATTACACAAAGACTTAACGGAAAAGAAACAATTAATACAGGACCAGACTGCCTGATGGGAAAAGGAAAATGATGTCCTTTCCTTTTCTCAAATTTAAAAAGATATTCTCTTCTATTCCTGGGAGTTTAGGTATAACACTGTTGACGTGGGAGGCTTGCTGTGCTTTCACAAACTGAAAACTCTTCTTAGACACACAGCTACCAACATGTAGGAATGATTTGCCATGACTCCATGTACTCGTCTAAACCTGAGCTCCCTGTTTTCATCCTCTCGCCAGCCATCTTGTGACCATATTTGTACATATTAGTGCTTTCACCAGGGGGTATATGCATCAATAAGAGCAGAAGTTGAAATTAGATTAGTTAATCTGCTACCTCATTAACAGCTGTGGTAAAAAGTCCAAAGAGAAAGGAGCTTGAAAGTAGCTAAAATGAGGGGTTTATATTGTAAGCAAATCTAAATTATCTATGTCCCCTACTCCTGTGGATAACTGGGAGTCAGCTGTGCACACATCTGTGGGTGTTTATAAACATCCACCATCTGTGAGAAGCTTATGGATTGTAAATGGTGGGCTAATTAGTGAAACGCTAGTCATTCCTAATGACAGTTGTTATGGATAAAGGTTTTATCCAGGTTATATTGATCTCAGAACCTTGTTGCTCATGGGAGGCCACTCTACATATTAGTATAAGACTAAGGACCCACACTACGCTGCATAAGTCAGACATTAAAGATACATTATAACTAGATCAGGCTGCTAGTTTTTGCATGTTAGTGAGCTCTTCTCTTAACAGACTGAAGTGCTGATTGAGTATTTGTCAAGGAAAACAAGAAGTTGTCAATCTGTGAAAGGGTCAACCAATTTATAATCAATGGCATTTTCATTTCTGTTCTATATACATACTAAACATGTTCCATTCAGAAAATTAAGTTAATATAGAAGCAGACTAGTAATTGACATGAGACAATTCATTACTGAAAAGATCTGTTCATATACACACATACACATCTGCATACATATATCCTCAAGTTCCTCTTATCAGTAACTTTTTCTAAACTCATATCTTTCTTTCCCCGATCAAAGCATGGGGAAAACATTTTAAACAAGTTAACTTTCACATCTGTCCTAAAGCCAAATGGAAAGAAAAATAAAACAACACACTGGACATGGGGAGACACTGCTAATCACTGCCAAATGCAATGAGAGTTTTATCATAATAGACTTTGTATTTTAATAGAGGACAATGTTACAAAGTGAGTTGGAGAGCTAAACACATTTGATTGTTTACGCTCTAACACAGCACGTATTTTAATTAAAAATTAATTTGTATTAGAATATCAATGAGATTTCAGAGTCAAAAGAAACTTTGCTTTATGGATGAGAAGACTTTGTTCTGGGAAGCTAACTGATCTGTTCACTGTCATGCCGGTAGAGCTGGGGTTGGAAACCTGGTCATGTGGACCCCTAGGCTGGGGCACTCAGCACTACAGCATGATACTCACAGTCCGCACCAGGGTGAACCCGGGCAAGTTAAAAACATATCACACCTTCCCAGACTTCCTATCCCCACGACCCTGCTTTAAATTCTCTTCAGAACTTACTGACTTCTAACTACAGTAAATTCATCTTAAACACTGTCTTCTCTGCCAGGATATAAGCCCACAAGGGCAGGGATGTTTGCCATTTTACAGTGCCATGACATACTATGTGTTCCATAAATATCTGTTAAATGAAGGCAACATTTTCACCATGACAGTAATAATCTAACAATTCTATTAAAGAAGGAAGGTACTCTAATGCCAATTTGTGTATTTTTTTGGTCAGAAGTTTAAAACTGTAAGAGTAAATCACACAGAAACCTTAGGGCTGTCTTTTTGTTCTGCTAGATAAGCTGTGATTAATGCTTAAAAAAAAATCACAAAATGCTAAATCACATCATATATGCCAGATAAATAAATACGAAAACAAATTTCTACACTAAGAATCCCAGAGCTTTGGCACTGAATATCTGAGCTGATATCAGCTAAGGTGGAAGGAGAAGGAGTGACCCAGGTCCCTTCAAAAAGGATGACGGGACACGCAGTCTGTTACTTGACCCATGTCTCAAGCCTCGGTCAGACTCCAGCGGGGAGCTGCCCCGAGCTTATATCCTCATGAGCTAACAGGATCTGCTCTTAAGTGGTCTTGGTTACTGTACTTACTAAAACGCCTAACACAACTAACCTGTCTTTGTTAACAAAGAAATTTATTTCCTTCCTCTAAGAAAGAAGCTAACATTTATGTGCAGTTGTTGAGCCATAACCTTATGCCAGGTCCGTTCAGGCCTCAGCATGCCTGCTCAGTCAGTCATATCCGACTCTTTGCAACACCACTGGGTGTAGCCCACCAGGCTCCTCTGTCCATGAGATTCTCCAGGAAAGAATAATGAATTGGGTGGCCATCTCCTCCTCCAGGGTTCTTCCTGATCCAAGGAAGGGACCTTGTCTCTTGTATCTCTTGACCCTTGACCACTAGCACCACCTGGGAAGCTCAATTCCCATCCAAATAAAAAGGCTTGAAATTAGAGATGCAAACTCAATGTGTCCTAAAGCTATATAGACATCACCCACCCTGTCACGAAAGTTTCTCCAGGCTCTGGAAATACCTCTAACTGCCTTTCCAATCCATCCAGTCTTCCTGTTTTGAGTGCATCCTAGTTCAGGCATTTGCAATTTAACTCTTGCAAAATTGCAAGTCTCCTAATTTCTCTCCGTCTTTCTGCTGCTGCTGCTGCTATGTCGCTTCAGTTATGTCCGACTCTGTGCGACCCCACAGACGGCAGCCCACCAGGCTCCCCCGTCCCTGGGATTCTCCAGGCAACAACACTGGAGTGGGTTGCCGTCTGATATCAATGCTATAGGAGCAACAAACTTGACAGATGTCCTATCTTGTAATGGGATTAGGTCAGTTTACCTTTAAGTCAGTCAGTTCAGTCACTCAGTCGTGTCCGACTCTTTGAGACCCCATGGACTGCAGCATGCCAGGCCTCCCTTTTCATCCAGGGAGTTTACCTGTCCTCCCAGAGTTTACCCAAACTCAGCTCCANCTCTTCTCTTAACAGACTGAAGTGCTGATTGAGTATTTGTCAAGGAAAACAAGAAGTTGTCAATCTGTGAAAGGGTCAACCAATTTATAATCAATGGCATTTTCATTTCTGTTCTATATACATACTAAACATGTTCCATTCAGAAAATTAAGTTAATATAGAAGCAGACTAGTAATTGACATGAGACAATTCATTACTGAAAAGATCTGTTCATATACACACATACACATCTGCATACATATATCCTCAAGTTCCTCTTATCAGTAACTTTTTCTAAACTCATATCTTTCTTTCCCCGATCAAAGCATGGGGAAAACATTTTAAACAAGTTAACTTTCACATCTGTCCTAAAGCCAAATGGAAAGAAAAATAAAACAACACACTGGACATGGGGAGACACTGCTAATCACTGCCAAATGCAATGAGAGTTTTATCATAATAGACTTTGTATTTTAATAGAGGACAATGTTACAAAGTGAGTTGGAGAGCTAAACACATTTGATTGTTTACGCTCTAACACAGCACGTATTTTAATTAAAAATTAATTTGTATTAGAATATCAATGAGATTTCAGAGTCAAAAGAAACTTTGCTTTATGGATGAGAAGACTTTGTTCTGGGAAGCTAACTGATCTGTTCACTGTCATGCCAGTAGAGCTGGGGTTGGAAACCTGGTCATGTGGACCCCTAGGCTGGGGCACTCAGCACTACAGCATGATACTCACAGTCCGCACCAGGGTGAACCCGGGCAAGTTAAAAACATATCACACCTTCCCAGACTTCCTATCCCCACGACCCTGCTTTAAATTCTCTTCAGAACTTACTGACTTCTAACTACAGTAAATTCATCTTAAACACTGTCTTCTCTGCCAGGATATAAGCCCACAAGGGCAGGGATGTTTGCCATTTTACAGTGCCATGACATACTATGTGTTCCATAAATATCTGTTAAATGAAGGCAACATTTTCACCATGACAGTAATAATCTAACAATTCTATTAAAGAAGGAAGGTACTCTAATGCCAATTTGTGTATTTTTTTGGTCAGAAGTTTAAAACTGTAAGAGTAAATCACACAGAAACCTTAGGGCTGTCTTTTTGTTCTGCTAGATAAGCTGTGATTAATGCTTAAAAAAAAATCACAAAATGCTAAATCACATCATATATGCCAGATAAATAAATACGAAAACAAATTTCTACACTAAGAATCCCAGAGCTTTGGCACTGAATATCTGAGCTGATATCAGCTAAGGTGGAAGGAGAAGGAGTGACCCAGGTCCCTTCAAAAAGTATGACGGGACACGCAGTCTGTTACTTGACCCATGTCTCAAGCCTCGGTCAGACTCCAGCGGGGAGCTGCCCCGAGCTTATATCCTCATGAGCTAACAGGATCTGCTCTTAAGTGGTCTTGGTTACTGTACTTACTAAAACGCCTAACACAACTAACCTGTCTTTGTTAACAAAGAAATTTATTTCCTTCCTCTAAGAAAGAAGCTAACATTTATGTGCAGTTGTTGAGCCATAACCTTATGCCAGGTCCGTTCAGGCCTCAGCATGCCTGCTCAGTCAGTCATATCCGACTCTTTGCAACACCACTGGGTGTAGCCCACCAGGCTCCTCTGTCCATGAGATTCTCCAGGAAAGAATAATGAATTGGGTGGCCATCTCCTCCTCCAGGGTTCTTCCTGATCCAAGGAAGGGACCTTGTCTCTTGTATCTCTTGACCCTTGACCACTAGCACCACCTGGGAAGCTCAATTCCCATCCAAATAAAAAGGCTTGAAATTAGAGATGCAAACTCAATGTGTCCTAAAGCTATATAGACATCACCCACCCTGTCACGAAAGTTTCTCCAGGCTCTGGAAATACCTCTAACTGCCTTTCCAATCCATCCAGTCTTCCTGTTTTGAGTGCATCCTAGTTCAGGCATTTGCAATTTAACTCTTGCAAAATTGCAAGTCTCCTAATTTCTCTCCGTCTTTCTGCTGCTGCTGCTGCTATGTCGCTTCAGTTATGTCCGACTCTGTGCGACCCCACAGACGGCAGCCCACCAGGCTCCCCCGTCCCTGGGATTCTCCAGGCAACAACACTGGAGTGGGTTGCCGTCTGATATCAATGCTATAGGAGCAACAAACTTGACAGATGTCCTATCTTGTAATGGGATTAGGTCAGTTTACCTTTAAGTCAGTCAGTTCAGTCACTCAGTCGTGTCCGACTCTTTGAGACCCCATGGACTGCAGCATGCCAGGCCTCCCTTTTCATCCAGGGAGTTTACCTGTCCTCCCAGAGTTTACCCAAACTCAGCTCCATTGAGTCGGTGATGCCATCCAACTGTCTCATCCTCTGTCATTCCCTTCTCCTCCTGCCCACAATCTTTCCCAGCATCAGGGTCTTTCCCAATGAGTCGGCTCTTCGCATCAGGTGGCCAAAGGACTGGAGTTTCAGCTTCAGCATCAGTCCTTCCAATGAATATTCAGGACTGATCTCCTTTAGGATGGACTGGTTGGATCTTCTTGCAGTCCTAGGGACTCTCAAGAGTCTTCGCCAACCCCATAGTTCAAAAGCATCAATTCTTCGGTGCTCAGCTCTCTTTATAGTCCAACACTTACATCTACACGACTACTAGAAAAACCATAGCTCTGACTAGACAAACCTTTGTTGGCAAAGTAATGTCTCTGCTTTTTAATATGCTGTCTGTGTTGGTCATAGCTTTTCTTCCAAGGAGCAAGCATCCTTTAATTTCATGGCTGCAGTCACCATCTGCAGTGATTCTAAAGTGAGTCTACTCAAATAGAATGTGTACAATTGAGGGATTCATGTCCCACAGACATGAATTACATTGATATTTTAAAAGTGATTATTGAACACCTGCTATGGAAAGATACTGTATTAAAACAGAAATTCACTTTGAAAGGTTTATTTTTTAAAAATGTGAGTATTTTTGTATGAAAGAATTTTAGTTTGTAAATTTCTTAAGAAATTTAAGCATGTTTAATTTTCATGTATAAAGCAGCTAAATCAGAACATTAATTGAAGTGTCATTCAAAATAACTATAGTAAATGTTTTATGTCATTTTCTTCTTTTTTTCATATTTTATAAGATACATATCATCTAACTAATGAAGTGAAAGGAACTTTTTATTTCAAAGAGGGCTCTGATTACGTTTGAGTATACCAAACTCTTGAAACTTTTGATTTTTATTTTCAGTTAGCTGACCTCTAATTGAAGCAGGGTAAGAGCAATCACACACACATACACACAAGCCTCCCTTAGCTAAGCTGTGTGTGTCAGTCACTCAGTCGTATCCAGCTCTTGCAACCCCATAGACTGTAGCCCACCAGGCTCCTTTGTCGAAGGGATTCTCCAGGAAAGAGTACTAGAGAGGGTTGCCATTTCCTTCTCCAGGGGATCTTCCTGACCCAGGGATCGAACCCACGTTTCCTGCATTGCAGGTGGATTCTTTACTGTCTGAGCCACCAGGGAAGTCCTCTCAGTTTTCAGATATTATAAAAATTCCGTTGTTGTTAGGGAGGAAACTGAGGCACATTGACCCCCCACCCCAGGCCTCTATGGAAGAACTGCTCCGATTCTAACAATGCTAAACACTGTTGTGGATACATCTCCCTTCTCTTCTTGGTGTTGCCTTTTTAGAGTTGACAGATGGCAATGAGTTTGTATTCTATATCTAGAAATAGAATACAAGGTGCACTTCTTTAGGAAGAGGATGGTGTAAAACATAAAATGGAAATTTCCTCTTGAGGAGGAAGAAAATTGGAAAACCAACTCTCCTTCCCAAGTTTTCCCCCATGATGTGAGTCCAGTAGTTCTGAACAAAGCTTGCTATCATTTGTGCTCTTCTAACTTTCCAGGCACAGAAAAGACAGTTCATAAATTCTCCATTATGCCTCTAAATGTATCATGAGGCCATTCTATGTTGAATCTCAGCAGATACCCCCATGATTCAGGAAACATCACTGTCTCAGACTGCAACACTGGGCACAGCAAAGTGCTGAAATAGAAGAATCAGTTAGAACACAGTAAACCTAGGACTCAGGTTTCCTTGGACCAAGTTCCTTGAGCATCCCATGGAAAAGTTCTCCAAAGGCTACAGTCTGTGGGGAAGGTAAGCAAACAGTAGGGCCTTTCTGCAAGGATCAAAGGTGCTTCCCATGATCACAAGTGATACTTTCACCTACCAAAGCTGAAATAGAGGATAAGAGATAGAGACACAGCACAGTGGTAGCAGGGCAACTATTAAAACACTTAAGAGATTTATTTACTTACTGATTTAACCTCAATCTAATAAAAATACTCCATGCAATGAAGAAATAGTGACTGACTACTATCAAAAATTACTATGCTTTTTTGAAAGCTCAACATTGTTCCATATTAAAATAAATAATGGAGGGCAAAGAAAAAGAAAAGTAAGTACTTTTATTTATCTGTGAAAACATAATCTAATTAGCATGAAGAATATCTATTGGAAACAAGTAATCATAATTTCAATTCAATCAATAATTATACATCTTAAGTGCAATAGAAAACCTGCCTTTTTCTTAATTCTTGGCTTTTAAATAAAGAGTCCCTTTTGTTCACCAATCTTCTTGACTTTGTAACATTTGAAGAATATTCTGCAGTTGAGCTAAGAGGAGGAAATGTTGCACACTGGGAAGCTTGGAACTAATGGCAAGTCAAAGCAGTGGAGAGGGAATGGTTCTGGAGGGCACTGCAGGCTCCTCTTGCAATGATCCTTTACACAAGTCTCCTGAAGGCTGGTGAAGGAGCCTCTAACTCAACACTAATTTTGACAGAAATGTTTCTGCTTTGCAAGAGTTCCTTCATGAATACCACCAATAGTTTAAAAATGAACATTCAAAGGATTCTATTAAACTAAAATTACTGTCACTTTCACCCATTAATGATAATTATTGGTGAAAGTTCGATGGTGACATAATTCACTCTAGCTGGCAATGTCTCTCAAGAATTGCTTGTTCCAAAAACAATCAGTCATCTATTTTCTGTATTACAGCAGTCTGTCAAATTCTTCCTGCCTTAGGGCATCCTCGCCTGTGTAAAGGCTGTCCTCAGTGTTAACTTCATTAATATTACGTGGCTTCTAATTTTCTTGAAGAACACTGGCTATCTCAGGAAGGAAGCTATCCAGGAAACAATATTTTAAAATCCTATTACAAAATAATGTCTAATTTCATCTAGGCGCTAATGCCTATTTATACCTTTTACAAGTAACACATAAATATTCAATTTCTCTGGTTAATTTTCCCAGTCTGCCTAAGGGTATACTTAGTCATCATCAAAAGCCAAACACTACTGAGTTTCTTTTTATTCAGCAAGATAATCACTTCAGACTTGGAGCAACTTTCTTGACCAAGTTCAACACTACTGAATGAATTTCCTTCACCTGTAGGGATTTAATGTCAAAATGACCAAAAATCGGGAAAGAAGAGAGATGGCCTATTAATAAAGAAATAAACACCTGGCTCCCCCATGCCCTTCTGACACATTGATATTTTCATCTCAAAATACTAACACACTAACAATAGCACAGAAATGCTGCGGACAAAGCGTGGATGAAAGGGTAGGAGGACAATGGCCGTACTGGCTGGATCGGGACCAACTGTCGGTCCCGGCTCTCGCTGGCACGTCAAAAGTTCAGCTGCACAGCTCTCCATTCCAGATGAACAGAACCTAAAAGTCAGGTAAGCTGCTGCTGGAGATGTGTATCAATACTCTTTACTGATTTAACCATCAGATCCTCACTTTGCAATGCAGATCAGCCACTTTGCAAATGCACGCTTTGGCCACAGGAAGATTAAAAAAAAAAGTTAATAGAACAGTTCTTTTAACTGTGTTACCAAACTGAAAGAATAATATCTATAGATTACTGACATATATTAGGAGTTGGGAGACTTTTTCTCAAAAAACCAGATAGCAAATACGAGACAAACAGTCTGTGTCTCAATTACTCAGTTCTGCACTTGTACCACAGAGGCAGCCATAGACAGTATGTAAAGATATGAGTGTGGCTATCTTCCAACAAATATTATTTATAAAAATAAGTGCAGGATGACTTGGCTCAAGAGCTGTAGCTTGATCTACATTTTTACTTTCCATGTAAATAACAATACGCTCAACTGAACACAAAAGGAAACAGATGTCTTTCAACCAGCTATGTATCAGTTTTTTGGCAAATCCTCTAAGTGTCTTTCTGGGTATTTACTATGTGCACACAGTATGCTAGGTCCTATAAAAAAAAATGCGTAAGGCCATGTTCTTGAAAAATGCACAACCTATTAGAAGCACAAGACTACAGCAACTAAAATGAGCATAACCAAATATTCAATACATAATTAATATNCTCCAACCTGGGTCAAGCAGTGAAAATCCTGGTGACATTTTTGCTCCCTTCAGAGCTACTGAGCTATGGGCTCAGACCTATCCAGACCATTGAAAAATCCTTCCTCCAAATCTTTGAACAAGCAGGAGAATCAAAGAAGCATCAGGAAGAAGCATCCTAATTTGGCAGTCCTCTCAGAACTTCTGAGGACAAAGGGAAAACCACCGGCATGGTACTACTGAAGAGATAGTAGCGCCTCACAAAGGTTTTCAGAGAGGACAGTTCTCCACATAGGTATAGTCCAGTGCCTGTCACCAGTTACTAACGTTGTTTTGGTCCCATTTTTCTCCATAATGGTTAAGTTATCACCAGTAAAGAAATAACAAAAAATACAACCTTTGGGTTATCAACCTTACATCATACTAAATNCCACATAGGTATAGTCCAGTGCCTGTCACCAGTTACTAACGTTGTTTTGGTCCCATTTTTCTCCATAATGGTTAAGTTATCACCAGTAAAGAAATAACAAAAAATACAACCTTTGGGTTATCAACCTTACATCATACTAAATGAAGTAAGTCAGACAGAGAGAGACAAATACTATATGATATTACGTATATGTGAAATCTAAAGAAATAATACAAATCTTCTTATTTACAAAACAGAAACAGACTCACAGACATAGAAAGTAAACGTCATTACCAAAGAGGACAGGAGGAGGGGAGGGATAAATTAGGAGCATGGAATTAAGAGATACACACCACTATATATAAAATAAACAATAAGGATTTACTGTATAGCACAAGGAACTATATTCAATATCCTGTAATAACCTATGTGTGCATGGTGAGTCACGTCAGTCATGTCTGACTCTTTGTGACCCTAACGACTGTAGCCCACCAGGCTACTCTGCCCGTGGGATTCTCCAGCCAAATACTGGAGAGGGTTGCCATTTTCTCCTCCAGGGAATCTTCCTGACCCCAGGATCGAATCTGCATCTCTTAAAAGGTAATAACCTATAATGGAAAATGATCTAAAGCTGTAAACTTGAAATAATACAGTACTGTAAATCACTTATAGGCCAATTTAAAAATTTTTAAGAAACAAAAATAGAAATATGAACCCTGGTCAGAAAACATGAGTATTGGCTTGCTAAATTTGTGACTATGTACAAAAGGAATTAATTGACTCTGATAAAAATGGTCTCCTAAGATCATTGCAACTATTACATGCAGTAATGAACATATTCAGAGCCTGGAAAACAATATGTGATCTATAAAATGGTGGTGGCAGTAGTAATAATACCAGTAATATTGGGTGTACTGGTTTTACTACTAGTATCATTACTATTATTTCATAAAATCTGAAGGTAAGAATAAAAGCAATGCCAATTTATTATATTCTTCTAAGCAGAGAAATAAATTAGTCTCTTAAGCATCATCAATAGCCAGAAGATGCTACAAAACTGAAAGCACTGGAGAAGAGAAAGTCTATAAAACTAGGCTATATGCAATTATGGAAAATAATCTAATTTTTATATATATGTAGAGGAAAGGGTAAATGTCAATCCTTTGTAAAAGCAAGTACACACATTAACTGCATCTCTGTTGAGACTGGCAGAGACATTCCCAAGCAGTATTTCTGTAATATGCATTTCCTCTAAAATGGAGGCCTAATTGCTTAGTTATTCTAAATTGCAAAATAGAAAACAAAGGAGCAGTTTTGGCCATGTGGGTAAACAACAGATTTCTAAAAGCTAATTATCTCTTTATTTAATAGACTAAAGTTGTACCAAATGAGACATTTAAGTCTAATAAATAATAAACAAATTGCAACCTAAAGACTAAAATATAGAAGCTGCTCAGTTTTTATTGCTCCATTAAATAAGCTCTTATTTACTTCCTCCACAAAACATAATTATATAACACTGGGTCCATTTCAAGACCATTTTGATGCGCAATTTAAAAATTAAGTGAATCAACTTACATACTTGGGAAGTCTTAAAGCATAATACTTGAATTCTATTATCAAACACCCTATTCTTTTCCATGATTAAGAAACCAAAGTGCAGTTCTGAAAAAGTCATACATAGTCACATAAATTCACTATTCGTCTCACTAGAAATGATCACATATAAGGATAGCTATGCACTTTAAATAAATTTTAGTGTCTATGCTTACAAATTTCTACATCAGATATTTAATACTTTCAGCATCTTGCAAATTAAAATAACTCAAATTT
This sequence comes from Raphicerus campestris, assembly GCA_006410735.1. NCBI lineage: Eukaryota > Metazoa > Chordata > Mammalia > Artiodactyla > Bovidae > Raphicerus > Raphicerus campestris. The sequence goes on from SJYW01038968.1 coordinate 581,803, forward strand.
AAACATCAACCTTAGAAAATGTAGTCAAAATTCAACCAATTAAACAAAGACATCTTGAAAATGCAGTTGTTTGTTTTATGTAATATCAAACCATTCAACAGAAATAACAACTGCACATGTGAATATTTAAGAGACCTCCAGGCTCATCATTTCCAAAGAGAACGAAAATGAGACAAACGGCCTTTTAATCCCATCACATGATAACACAAGATGGGGTGCTGCTTAGTCTTGCTGCTATAATGGGTTTTTAATGCTGCACTTTTCTTCTCAGTAAAACTTAGCCCACTATTCAGTGTTTATTTTCATTCTACTAACAAAAATAACATTCAGAAATGATAGTGATAATAAATAGTAGACTTCCAAATAGTTGTTTGCTCTCTTGCCAAGGGCAAATAGTGACTTACAATGGATAAGAAAGAGTAGGAATTAAATTTACTCTACTACCTCAGGAGGTGATGCAAGAATTTGTACATCTGTGAAAATATAGTTCTTATTTGCATGATGAAAATACTATAGTCATAAAAATAGATGGAAGGAAGCTCCTGTGTGTTTAGGGCAGGGCTGGGTTGAAGATTTTTCTCCCCTCTATCATTCAGGAGTATGTGTTCTACACACAAAAACAAGACAAAATAAACAGTTCCTGATCCAGAGAGGTGACAAAACACAACTGTAAATTAAACAATTTGCCCTTCTATTTTCTTTAGATAAAAGGAAAGTCAGGCTGATAACTTCTACAAAGATTACAGTAATAGTATGTTCTATATGAAAATAATAACACCTAGAAAGAAATACATGAAAATTTAGCTGATCTTCACAATAAGATGTTTAAAAAGTTCACAATATTAGCATATATAGGATAGTAAACCATATGAGTCTAGTTATCCTAACAGTTTATAAGGAGTTTTGTAACCAATACTTTAAATTAGTAAGTCTGTTATCTTAATATTCTTCTTTCTGAGTTCTGAGGACCAAAATTTATCATGTGCACTCACCAACACAGCCCGTCTCCATTTCTATCTCTTTATCTTGTCTTATTTACTTCACATAACTTTTTATAATCTGAAATTATCTTATATATGTGGTTACGTATAAGATGTATAAAATAATTACAAATATAAGATAATAAGATAAGATAATGACCCTTGTTATTAGAATTTTAAACTTCATTACAACAGAAACCTTACTTGTCCTTATTTATCACTGCAATTCTAGCACACTGGGGGGTGGGGGATAAAAAACTGTGGCTGAATAAAAGAAACAAAAGTGGCATAGCTATTAATTTTTTCTATACCAATAAAATAATAATGGAAGACCTCAGCACTCATATTTTTCATAACAATATAATACCCAATGACAAAAAGCATGTTCTACATCTAATACGTAAAGAAAAAGGTTACTTCATAGTTGTACTATTTTTAAATATGAAGAAAGGTATCAACAAATCAGTAATAATATACTTGATACTTATATGACTTACTTGGTTATAACAGCTACAATAATATTGAGACTGAATACCTAGTTTTTCTATGCTAATAATCATGGTATGTTTAAAGGAAAATTAAAGACCATTCAGAATAATCATTATTTACCAGAATTTCAGAAGAGGTCTTTTACTTTGGTGAGAAAATTATATGTTTATGTACCATAAAATTTGGGATATAGCCCTCGATTCTGGATTCTTTAAAATGCTATAGCCTATGAGAAAAAAATTAAAACCTGAGTTACAAAATTTCCAAATGTTTTCAAAAGAACATCAAAGCTTTCTGCTGTGGCAAAAGTTGTATCATCTTTTATCAAAAGGCTTTGATTAAACCTTTTAAAATAGTCACACATAATATATAATATTTTTAAAGATGTATTGAAGTGTTTATTTAATAGTTTATATAAGTCAATGTCAGCCAGAATATCCTTTGAAGAATACTCTCCTGGAAAATGACGGAATGTATGGCACAAATGGACCTCAGCATCTAACGGTTTTGAAAATCCGTATCAAGTGAGAGCCTTACATTTATTTGAGACTCATCCATGGTAATACTTTTCAGACCATGCTGGGTGAAGGATAGCATGGAAAATGTTCTATAAAATAATCTAGTAGGTCAAAGGATGCAACAGAAAACTTTTCTTAAGCTTATTTCAAAATCAAAAATATTCAATTTATCTTAATAAGTAAGAATAGAAAAGTAACAACCTTAACACAATATAAACAAACTATTGGCCATAAATGATGGTTAAAAATAGAACAGTTTTGACAGAACTCAGAAACAGATTCTAGCATATTAAAAATTACATGTCAAATATATGAATAACTAAGACAGAATTACAAATAAATGGAGAAAATAGTATTACAAATAACTTAAAAAAATTGAAGTGGAATAAGAAATTATCAAAGGAATAATTTTCTAAACTTAGATATGATAGGAAAAAAATCACAAAAGCAAAGATTACAATAAAATATTACATAAAAAGGAAGCAATTTATATATGGAATCTATAAAGATGGTACTGATGAACCTATCTGCAAGGCATGTGGAGACGAAGACAGAGACTTATGGACACAGAGGGCAAAAGAGAGGTTTGGAAGAATTGAGAGAGTAGCATTGAAACATATGCACTACCGTATGTAAAATTATTAGGTTGGTGCAAAAGTAATTTTGGTTTTGCATTGTTGAGTTTTGCCACTTGAAACAGTAATACATGGTTATGTTATTTTTTAAAAAAGTAAAAAATTAAATGTAAATATTGATGCATAATGAATACATAAATCTATGAGAAAAACAATACAATGCCACGCACAAAGGAAGAAATACAAATGCACCGTAGACATTTGGAAAAAAGTCCAGTTTCAGTAGTATTCACAGAAATGCAAGTTAAGATAATAAAATACAACTTTTAATCTATTAAGTTAACCAAAACCTTACAAAATGAGAAATATAAAACCAAGGCACATTCATAAACTAAATATTAAAAGTTGGTGAAAGTAGAAAAATATTTCTGGAAATCAGTTTGGTAGCACGCACCAAGAATCTTAAAACTATTTAACCTTTTTTCTTTCATATTCTAATAATTACAAACACTTTCCAATTACTAATGCATTGAGTGAGTGAGTGAAGTCGCTCAGTCATGGCCAACTCTTTGCGACGCCATGGACTGCAGCCTACCAGGCTCCTCCATACATGGGATTTTCCAGGCAAGAATATTGGAGTGGGTTGCCATTTCCTTCTCCAGGAGATCTTCCCGACCCAGGGATTGAACCTAGGTCTCCTGCATTGTAGGCAGATGCTTTGCTGTCTGAGCCACCAGGGACGTCCACTTATGTATTAGGTATGCATAAACAACTATCACACAGAAAAGCTGAAAATAAATATTGCTCTATGACCTCATACTGACGAATGTAAAATTAACTGCAAGTTAAATCAGACATGATACTTTCAATGGATGCAATAACATAGATATTAAAAATTACAAATTAAAAATCACAATTTATATAAAATGAAACATTCTGGAAATTCAGGAAGTAATGTGAGACACTAAACTGTCTGTTGGCTAGAGTCATGTAACTACTGTTAAAAGATAAAAGTTTTTAAAATTGAAAGAAAAACAGGTCAAGATATTAACAGTGATTCCTTGTATTATGGTCTTTTGATTCAAATACTTTTTAGGTGTCTTCTATAACATGAAATTACTATTTTCAAATTGGAAACTAAAATTAACTTAGGGCTTCTCTGGTGGCTCATAAAGTAAAGAATCCACCTGCAATTCAGGAGACCCAGGTTCGATCCCTGGGTCAGGAAGATCTCCTGGAGAAGGGAATGGCCACCCATTTGTCTTCTACAACATGAAAATATTATTTTCAAGTTGAAAAATAAAATAAACATAGTTATCTTTAAAAATGGAAGCTTCCTTCAGAAGAAAAAGAAAATTAAATGAAAATATTATTAAGATTACATTGGATACGAAGGTTCATTAAAATTTTTGCTTCCTGTCAGGTTTCAACTTTCCAGGTTGATTGCTAAGAGGCTTTGTATGACAGACCCTTAGGTAAAATCCCCACACAATACACAGTCAATCTGCCACCAAGCGACCCATCCAGATGTCTTGTTAACCAAAACTCAATGAACTAATAATGTTCAAACACCTGAATGTCTGGTAGACAGTAATACATTATTTTAAAAGGTTTCCAGAAGCATCTTTTAAAAATCAATGCTAAATTGCCCTGATCTACATTGTGTTAACACTTTAAGATATTTCTGCGAACTTATGAATTTCAAGTGTACTCTTAAAACAAGAAATTGTGCTTGGACTATTTTTTAACCCCTGGGAAAAATTTGTGCAATACATTAAGGTACTCAGCTTGCTTTATTAAAGATAAAATACATCTGTAAAAATGGAAGTGAACAAGGAAAAAAAGGCATCTTGGTTTCTACCCTCAGGGAAACTTCAGGTGAGTTTGCAGCCTTAAGTTGTAAACTATGATAATTTAGCAGTGAGGAGGATAGATTTTAATTAGTCTTCTACAGTCCTTGGTGGCTTGAAGGTGGAAGAGCCAGGATTTGGAGGGGGCAAAAATATAACTATATTTTACCTCTTTTGCTTCTAAGTTAGTGATACTTTTTAAATTTAAAAAATACACATATATGTTTCTGCAAAACAATAATTTTTGTACTTTTTATTTTCAACTTTTTCTAAGAACTTTTTATTAAAGAAAATTTCAAAATAGAGAATTTCAAATTTTCAAAGTAGAGAAAATGGTATCGTGAACATAGCCTACCCTCCAAGTACCCATATCACTCAACTTTACTAAGTATTATTTGCAGTCATTCTTGTGTCATCCATACACATGCCTATTCATCATGCAAGGCTATTTTCACTGAAATCCAAGACATTACATCTTTTCATCTATAAAACTTCACCATGAGTCTCTAAGAGACACTTTAAAACATATTCACAACAATGTTGTAATAATGTCTACAAGAAAAAAATAAAGCATTCAAATTTTTCAGACTACGTTTTTCTACATTTGTTTGGACTGCAGTGTACATGAGTTCCATTTATAATAGCTGGTTGATACGTCTCTTAATCAATAAGTGTCCCCCCCCATCATTAAGAGTATTTTGTTAAAGAAAATAGGTTACCTGTCCTGTAGAATTTCTCACAGTTTCCTATAGTTGTTAATTTATTCATGGAAATAAATTATTGCAGACTGGTTATTTAAGTAGTAGCCAAAGAAATGCTCATATAATGAATGGAACTACAGCAAAACCACCCATGACCAATGTCAGAATGAAAACACTACTTGTTATTAATCTGAAGTGGGGAAAGCCCAGAAAAGAACGAATTGCTCTACTGTTTAAAAATAGAAGTGAACATGTCTTCCTTTTTCACAGAAGGATATTAAACTGCCGATTAATCTTGGCATACAATATAAATAGCAAATTTGATAGTACTCACCAGTCTTCATTTCTAATAAGCGCTTTTTCTTTTGTTGGCGTTCAAATCTTTCCTTCTCTGCCAATTCTTTGGCTATCCTGGCACGTTTTTCTTTTTCCTCTTCTTCTCTTTTTTTGACATTCTCCTTCATTGCTTGCTGTTATAAACAAATTTTGGAAGATGATCAATTTTAACCACAATGATTAAACAAAGAAACTGTAAAATTATTCACCTGTAAAACTGCAGTTAAATATCTTTTAGGTAACTTCTTTAATTAGTAACACAGTCTTTTAAAAGATCAGCACATGAACCCTTGTTAAAAGTATTATGTATCTAAAAATACAACTGTTACAAGCACCTGCATCTTATTGAAATCAACTAAGAGAAGGAAGACAGAAACTAAAAATAAAAAAAAGGACTTAATTTACAAATCAAAACTGTCTTCCTATATGCACTTCCAAAAGAGTGCCTAGCAAATGTATTACTCTGCCATACCTCCTTTAGTAAATAAATCACTGAGTACAAGAAAAATAACTTATGAAAAAATGATAAAAAGCAGAAATACTGTAATGGTTACCTTATATGACAATCTATGTTTAACAATTTCCTTCATACCAACAGAAGTATCAGAGGATGACTAAAGAAATACATGGCATTTCAAAGTCAGGGCCTCNAACTTATGAAAAAATGATAAAAAGCAGAAATACTGTAATGGTTACCTTATATGACAATATATATTTAACAATTTCCTTCATACCAACAGAAGTATCAGAGGATGACTAAAGAAATACATGGCATTTCAAAGTCAGGGCCTCTGACTGTTCATCGAAACCAACAGTGACAAGTGAAACGTAAGATCTCAATAGATATGAGATTAGTTATTTTTGTACTCTTTATAAGCTTTATGCAAATCAAGAAATGCCATTCCTGTGGCATTTGTAGGAATCAGCAGGTAAACGTGAAGTTTTCAAAGTGCCAACAGACAGCATGTCATCACATTACAATCTCCCGTGGAGACTATTCTCAGTACCGATGAAGCCAAAGAGGTTATCTAATTGCTAGTTTGAACTGTGGTGTTGGAGAAGACTCTTGAGAGTCCCTTGGACTGCAAGGAGATCCAACCAGTCCATTCTGAAGATCAGCCCTGGGATTTCTTTGGAAGGAATGATGCTAAAGCTGAACTCCACTACTTTGGCCATCTCATGCGAAGAGTTGACTCATTGGAAAAGACTCTGATGCTGGGAGGGATTGGGGGCAGGAGGAAAAGGGGACGACAGAGGATGAGGTGGCTGGATGGCATCACTGACTCGATGGACGTGAGTCTGAGTGAACTCCGGGAGTTGGTGATGGACAGGGAGGCGTGGCATGCTGCGATTCATGGGGTCACAAAGATTTGGACACGACTGAGCGACTGAACTGAACTGAATTGCTAGTTTATCACTAATAGAATTAAGCAGAAAAGTGTATAATTAAACAAGTATGTACCACGTTATTTTTGGTGACGGTTTAATCTTATTGACTATTTTTTTTAAAACCCAAGAGATGGGGCAAGTCAGATAATTAGAAGTCAGATAATAAAGTTTGGTATTACTGATCAAAACAATTAAAAGGAAAACTACAAGGGAAAAAAGGAGCAATGAAAAGAACAGAATAGAGGGACTATTAACTCATCCATGCGAAGAACGTTTACTGAGAGACTGAGTTGTAGATGCATAACATGGGAGCATGCTCAGTCTCTAAGTTGTGTCCAGCTCTTTCCAAGCCCCTAGACAGTAGCCCTCTAGGCTCCTCTGTCTATGGGATTTTCTAGGCAAGAATACTGGAGTGGGTTGCCTAGTCCTCCTCCAGGAGATCTTCCTGACCCAGGGATTGAATCCGAGTCTCCTGTGTCTGCAGCATTGCATGCAGATTCTTGACTACTGTGTTACCTGGGAATCCTTAACAGTAAGTGGTACTGTGTTAAAGACTTGAGATACATATTAATAGATCTAAAACAAGTTTACATTCTGTGTGATAGGTTGGGTCCGGAGATTATAAACAATTTAAATCTCTAACAAGTATAGTACTACAAAAAAAGGAGGGATGTGATAGAATTCCTGGAGAATTATTTTATCTTAGTTGGTCAGATAAGGCTTCCCACTTGGTCTTAATTCAAGCTCAAAGTCAAGGAGCTATCTAGGTAATGATCTAGGGAGAGCCAAATGCAAAGGCTTTTGGGGTACTAGCAAGAGAAGTGGCCAGTATGGTGGTGTTTAATGAGGTCAGGAGGTGTGCAGGGACCCGATCATCTAGGATATTCAAGAACAAGATGAGGAGTTAATAAGGGAACTAGGAAACAACAAAAGATTTTCAAGTAAGAGAGTAAAACTAAGTAAGATGCAAGCTTAATGAAGCATTTTTGTTCCAAACTGCCTTTTCAAAGATATGAACAGTTTTAGAAAATAGAGGCAGTGTTTCCCTCTGGAGCAAATGGATTTGTTTCCTGCCCAGAATGATAAACTGTGGCAATGGTCAAATAGTCTTAATTTTGAAAGAAGATTGGGTTTTCTAAATTCAGGACTTCCCTCCAGTNCACGTTATTTTTGGTGACGGTTTAATCTTATTGACTATTTTTTTTAAAACCCAAGAGATGGGGCAAGTCAGATAATTAGAAGTCAGATAATAAAGTTTGGTATTACTGATCAAAACAATTAAAAGGAAAACTACAAGGGAAAAAAGGAGCAATGAAAAGAACAGAATAGAGGGACTATTAACTCATCCATGCGAAGAACGTTTACTGAGAGACTGAGTTGTAGATGCATAACATGAGAGCATGCTCAGTCTCTAAGTTGTGTCCAGCTCTTTCCAAGCCCCTAGACAGTAGCCCTCTAGGCTCCTCTGTCTATGGGATTTTCTAGGCAAGAATACTGGAGTGGGTTGCCTAGTCCTCCTCCAGGAGATCTTCCTGACCCAGGGATTGAATCCGAGTCTCCTGTGTCTGCAGCATTGCATGCAGATTCTTGACTACTGTGTTACCTGGGAATCCTTAACAGTAAGTGGTACTGTGTTAAAGACTTGAGATACATATTAATAGATCTAAAACAAGTTTACATTCTGTGTGATAGGTTGGGTCCGGAGATTATAAACAATTTAAATCTCTAACAAGTATAGTACTACAAAAAAAGGAGGGATGTGATAGAATTCCTGGAGAATTATTTTATCTTAGTTGGTCAGATAAGGCTTCCCACTTGGTCTTAATTCAAGCTCAAAGTCAAGGAGCTATCTAGGTAATGATCTAGGGAGAGCCAAATGCAAAGGCTTTTGGGGTACTAGCAAGAGAAGTGGCCAGTATGGTGGTGTTTAATGAGGTCAGGAGGTATGCAGGGACCCGATCATCTAGGATATTCAAGAACAAGATGAGGAGTTAATAAGGGAACTAGGAAACAACAAAAGATTTTCAAGTAAGAGAGTAAAACTAAGTAAGATGCAAGCTTAATGAAGCATTTTTGTTCCAAACTGCCTTTTCAAAGATATGAACAGTTTTAGAAAATAGAGGCAGTGTTTCCCTCTGGAGCAAATGGATTTGTTTCCTGCCCAGAATGATAAACTGTGGCAATGGTCAAATAGTCTTAATTTTGAAAGAAGATTGGGTTTTCTAAATTCAGGACTTCCCTCCAGTAATACAAAGCACTGTGAGTGAAGGTATTAAACCCAGCCCTTTTCACACTGCCTTGTGGGAATTCTGAGCTCAGAAATCCACAAATCTGTTTACTTTGGCTACTATTTTTTCTATAATAAACTATTCTTTGTTTTTGACCCATGGTCTTTTGCCTTCTACTAACATTCATGAAATTATGGAAATCAAGAAACTTTGGTAAATTCTCAGAAACTTCACAGATCATGACATATATTAACATTACACGATATGGGTAAGCTATGAAATTCCAGCTCCAAAAATATATATTTTAATATGCAATTAATTGTTTCCTCAAAATGGAATCTGCAATCCTCTATTCTGGCTCAGAATAATTCTGCTCTTGTTCACTACAGTGAAAGCACTAAGAGGCAGACGCAATGCCTGAAAGCGGGTTATGGCTCATGTTCTCTCTGCTGTGCGCCTTCATGTTGATGTAGCATACGTTAAGCGCCAGGTGTAGGGCGACAGCGGCTACAAAAACCAACGTAGGCTAGGAAAGGAGAAGGCAACCCCAAAGTAGAAAATAAGTGGGCTCTTAAAGGCAACTGTGTATGCCTGTGTGTGTGTGCGTGCACCCATGTAGGTATATGGAAGGTGGGAAAGGAAAACTGAACAGTGGTAGAGAAAAGGACAGGCAAATACATGGGGATCAAACTTATTTCTTGTTTGAGCGAGGAGTAAGAGGAACAGGTAATAGGTAAAAATACCATGTAGCTTTTTTTTTGAAACTTATTAAAGTATACAATTTTCAGATGTGAATTTTCTACTTTAATGACCAGATGCATTTCAATAAGAACATCAAATAGGTATCCTATTACTAGATATAATTGTCACAGTTTTTTAGTACTCCTTTGGATAATAAAAAGTCAAAATTACTTCTTGGGATCTACAGAAATAATGTTTACCTTGAGATATAAGGTCTGAAGGAGTTCTTAAAGCTATACTGTTCTATGGAAAATGCACTATCGATTTCCATTTAAAAGACTATTTCATTTAAAAATATCTTATTCTGACATTAGAAGAATTTTAGCTGGAAAAATACTGACAGGACAGAAATAGGTATTTAGTCTGAAAATACTATCACAGTTCAAGTGGTAATTTGGGGTTGTTTTTTTAATGCTAACTTTTGAGAAAAGTAGCCTAAAACAGAAAAGTTGGTTCTAAAACCACATTATTCTAGATATAACTGCCTTATTAGTTTCTTCAATTCCAAAATTTGAAGCCAGAAAGCAACCTGAGTGTGAGTCATATATGAAGGTAAGAGCTTCTCAGGTGGTGCAGAGGTAAAGAATCTGCCCGCCAATGCAGGAGACACAAGAAAGGTGGGCTTGATCCCTGGGTCGGGAAGATCCCTAGAGTAGGAAATGTCAGCTCACTCCAATGCGGAGTGATCCAGTCAATGGGGTCGCACAGTCGGACACGAGTGAAGGACTGAGCACACACATGCACATACATGAAGATAGTTAGCTATTAATTTCCTTAAATCATTCTATGCTTTACCTGGTTTACTACATAGTCAGGTGGCAAGTAAAGTGCACTGCCCCCAACTGTCATCCATGTAATACCAAAAGAAATCCTGCGTGCTTGCAGAACTTGCAGACACAACCTGGTGTATGCTTTTGTCTGAAAGATCCATGGGCTTACCAGTCTAGAGCAATGACAACAGAGGGCTTTCAACCTTCAGACACATCTGGACTATTCATGGCGAAGGCATAACCAGTAATCCACCTCCGATCCTAAGGCTCATGTGCTTTTAATAATAATGAAAGACTCTAAAGTATCTATAAAAATACAGTAATAAAAATATACAGGTATACTAATGATGCATGTATATATACATGTATGTTAACAAACAGATCCCCTGGAGGAGGGCATGGCAACCCACTCTAGTATTCTCGCCTGGAGAAGCCTATGGACAAAGGAGTCTGGCAAGCTACAGCCCATGGGGTCGCAAAGAGCTGGACACAACTGAAGAGACTACACACACACACGTGCATGTATGCACACGTATGGGTGCATGTGTGTATACTCTGGAAGAAAATAAAACACACCAGTTCACAGTTGTTTTCCTATAATATATGCTTTCTACATAACTAAATGCAATAAAATGAACTTTGTCACAACTAGTTTAAATATACATTACAGCAATATACAACATACTTTCCCTCAGAGAAACCAAAATAACCCAAAGCCAGTAAAATTAACCAGATGTGTAGGAACATAAAATTTAGAAGTCTGGCACTGTAATCCTCTATAAGATGTGCCTACTATAATCTTTTTTTTTTAAGTGTTTTTTTTTATATTTGCCATATCCTTTATTGTAAACTACTATGATTTCTTTTCTTCACTCAACATTATATCTCTAAGATTCATCCATATGTTTATGTATAAATTATGCTTTCTTGTCACTACTTATAAAATTAAATTGGGTATTATTGTTTACTGTCCTGTCAGTGGGATTTGGGTTGTTTCCAATTCTTGAGCTATGATGAATCATGCAGTTACAAACATTCTTGTACATTTCCCTGTGTATATATGTATGAGCTTTCTTTGTTGTAAATGGCAGGTCTCATTGATTCTTAGATTTGTTTAGAAACGGACAGATACTCTTTAAGTGAAAGAGCACACTCCTTCATTATAGAACATAACATTTTAGAACAGAAGGACTGAGGTTAAGTATTGTTTGTTTCAGTTCTAAAAACACATAAATATAAAAGTTTTAGGTTCCATTGTGGGTGAGGACAAAATAGTTTGAAATTCACTGCTTTCTAGGATAGGAGCACAACTGATGAACAAAAGAAGAGGTTCATTTTCCGTTTTTCTACTAAATGAGGCCAAAATGCTTTCATAGCTAACATACTCACTAATACTGTTATCAGTGTTTTATCTATACAGCAGGTATATAATAGTATTACATCATGTTTTTAACCTATATATCTATGGTTACTAATTCAAGCATTTTCTCACCCATTTACAAAATATTTGCATTTCCTATTCTAATGAAATGCCTCTTCATATCTCTTATCCACTGTTTCATTACATTATCATTTTCTTAATGATTTACAGCTCTTTAAATATTCTGGACACTATTTTTTTGTTAACTTTATGCTTTTTAAAGCATAAATATCCAGCATGTGATATCCTGGCTTTTACATATCATTGTGCATTACTTACATTGCCTTTTTGTAAGATGTGTATAAGAGACAGGCTACAGCCCATGGGTCGCAAAGAGCTGGACACAACTGAAGAGACTACACACACACACGTGCATGTATGCACACGTATGGGTGCATGTGTGTATACTCTGGAAGAAAATAAAACACACCAGTTCACAGTTGTTTTCCTATAATATATGCTTTCTACATAACTAAATGCAATAAAATGAACTTTGTCACAACTAGTTTAAATATACATTACAGCAATATACAACATACTTTCCCTCAGAGAAACCAAAATAACCCAAAGCCAGTAAAATTAACCAGATGTGTAGGAACATAAAATTTAGAAGTCTGGCACTGTAATCCTCTATAAGATGTGCCTACTATAATCTTTTTTTTTTAAAGTGTTTTTTTTTATATTTGCCATATCCTTTATTGTAAACTACTATGATTTCTTTTCTTCACTCAACATTATATCTCTAAGATTCATCCATATGTTTATGTATAAATTATGCTTCCTTGTCACTACTTATAAAATTAAATTGGGTATTACTGTTTACTGTCCTGTCAGTGGGATTTGGGTTGTTTCCAATTCTTGAGCTATGATGAATCATGCAGTTACAAACATTCTTGTACATTTCCCTGTGTATATATGTATGAGCTTTCTTTGTTGTAAATGGCAGGTCTCATTGATTCTTAGATTTGTTTAGAAATGGACAGATACTCTTTAAGTGAANTTCTTGAGCTATGATGAATCATGCAGTTACAAACATTCTTGTACATTTCCCTGTGTATATATGTATGAGCTTTCTTTGTTGTAAATGGCAGGTCTCATTGATTCTTAGATTTGTTTAGAAACGGACAGATACTCTTTAAGTGAAAGAGCACACTCCTTCATTATAGAACATAACATTTTAGAACAGAAGGACTGAGGTTAAGTATTGTTTGTTTCAGTTCTAAAAACACATAAATATAAAAGTTTTAGGTTCCATTGTGGGTGAGGACAAAATAGTTTGAAATTCACTGCTTTCTAGGATAGGAGCACAACTGATGAACAAAAGAAGAGGTTCATTTTCCGTTTTTCTACTAAATGAGGCCAAAATGCTTTCATAGCTAACATACTCACTAATACTGTTATCAGTGTTTTATCTATACAGCAGGTATATAATAGTATTACATCATGTTTTTAACCTGTATATCTATGGTTACTAATTCAAGCATTTTCTCACCCATTTACAAAATATTTGCATTTCCTATTCTAATGAAATGCCTCTTCATATCTCTTATCCACTGTTTCATTACATTATCATTTTCTTAATGATTTACAGCTCTTTAAATATTCTGGACACTATTTTTTTGTTAACTTTATGCTTTTTAAAGCATAAATATCCAGCATGTGATATCCTGGCTTTTACATATCATTGTGCATTACTTACATTGCCTTTTTGTAAACAGAAGTTCTCAAATTTACATAGTAGCCAAAAACCTCTTTTCCTTCACTGTTCATACCTTTAATACAGTATTTAGGAAATCCTTCCGTACATGAAAGACAACAATATTCTTCCATGTTTTCTCCTCAAATTCTTAAATGATGTTGTTCATATTTCAGCACCTATGTTATTTAACTGGGATCAACATTTGTGAATACATTTGTGAGTAAAATGAGGTATGATTCCAATTTAATTTTTTCACATGAAAAATGAGTTGACCCATAACGATTTCACAAATAGCCTATCCTTTCCATCACTGACTTACAAAGCCACTCATCTGGATTTTAAGTGTTGATGTTTTGGAGCTGTTTCAGTCTATTTGATCATTGTATCCATGTCTGCACCAATACCATGCATGTGTGCGTGCTAAGTTGCTTCAGTATGTCCAACTCTTTGCGACCCTGAGGACTGTAGCCTGAGAGGCTCCCCTGAGCATGGGATTCTCCAGGCATAAATTACTAGAGTGGGTTCCACACCCTCCCCCATGGGATCCTGCTGACCCAGAATCAAACCCATGTCTCTTATGTCTCCTACAAAGGCTGGCAGGTTCTTTACCAGTAGTGCCAACCATTCTGTTTTAATTATTATAGTGTCTTAAGGTGAGCCCTCTTCACCAAATAATGGAAATTTAACTCTTAGCTAATACAGTACAGTACTCAAGAATGAAAAATATAAAAACTAGAAAAGAAGAAGCTAATTACTTATGTTATCTATGAATAATTCAAAAAGGAATCTACAGGAAAATTATTAAAAATAAGAGACTTTATCAATGGAATATATAGAATGAACTACATTTTGTACACTAGTTACAAAATATTGGAAATTGTAATTTTCTATACAGAAATCATTTATAATGGAATAATAAATGATAACAAAGAGAAGATACAGATAACAAAAGATTTCTTCCTCTTCTTCTTCTTTAGAAATGACTTCACTATTCTCAGGCCTTTGCTTTGTCATCTATAGTTCAAAACAGACTTATTAAAGTTGTTGAAAATGCCTATTACAATTCTGAACAGAACGACTGATTCTATAGTTAATATAGAATTGGTAACTTTATATTAGTATTTAATCTCTCTACTTATGAACATGATATGGCTCTCCATTCAGTTTTGTCTTCTAAGAAAGTGAAGCTAAAAGTCACTCAGTCATGTCTGATTCTTTGTGACCCCATGGACTATACAGCCCATGGAATTCTCCAGGCCAGAATAATGGAGTGGGTAGCCTTTCCCTTCTCCACAGGAGCTTCTCAAACAGGAATCAAACCCAGGTCTCCCACATTGCAGGCAGATTCTTTACCAGCTGAGCTACAAGGGAAGCCCAAGAATACTAGAGTGGGTAGCCTATCCCTTCCCCAACAGATCTTCCCGGTGCAAGAATCAAACCGTGGTTTCCCTTTACCAACTGAGAAAAACTCAGAATTTACACCATTCAGGTCTTGGGCATCTTTTGTTACCTGTGTCTTCTCTTTGTTACTATTTATTATTCCATTATCAAATATAAGTGATGTCTTTCTAAAAAAATATAATTCTAATATTTTGTAACTAATGTATAAAATGTAGTTCATTCCATATCTTTCATTGATAAAGTCTCTTATTTTTAAAAATTTTCTAGTAAGTTCCTTTTTGAACTATTCATAGATAACATAAGAAGTAATTAGTTTCTTTTCCAGTTTTTATATTTTTCATTCTTGAGTACTGTACTGTATTAGCTAAGAGTTAAAATTTCCATTATTAGGTGAAGAGAGTCCTTCATTGTGGGTTAGAGGTTTCAACTAGATTTCCTTTGTTTTAAAAACTGAAAAATCAGCGTTGAATTTTATTGTTTTCTTGATGTATTGAAACTATTAATGTAGTGATACGAATATTCTAACACAACACACACTTCCATTTCTGAGATAACTCAACTTGGACATGGAGAATGTATCCTTTTAAACACTGTCATAATTTTTTTTTTATACTCTATTAGTTTAGAATAATCATTTAAAAATTGAGAAACCTCAACTATAAAATTTTCCAGCCAAGTATTTAATTTTTTGGCAGATTTGAAAGGTCATTAAATTAAAATTATTTTGGAGAAGACTCTTGAGAGTCCCTTGGACTGCAAGGAGATCCAACCAGTCCATCCTAAAGGAGACCAGTCCTGGGTGTTCATTGGAAGGACTGATGCTGAAGCTGAAACTCCAATACTTTGGCCAGCTGGTATGAAGACCTGACTCATTGGAAAAGACCCTAATGCTGGGAAAGATTGAGGGCAGGAGAAGGGGATGACACAGGATGAGATGGTTGGATGGCATCACCAACTCGATGGACCTGGGTTTGGGTGGACACTGGTAGTTGGTGATGGACAGGGGGCCTGGCATGCTGCGGTCCGTGGGGTTGCAAAGAGTCGGACACAACTGAGAGACTGAACTGAACTGACAGACCTATTCAAGCTTTCTATTTCCTTTAAAGTCAGTTTCAATACGAAATCTTTTCCTTACAAACTTATCTTTCCAATTCTGGCTGGCAAATTTCTTAAATTATGCTCTTTTTAGTATCTTTTACATCTAGAGTTATATTCCTTCTTATATTCTCAATACTCTTTTTTTCTTCAATCAATCTCTTCAGAAGTTTAACTTGTCTTTCCAAAATAACCATATTTTGGTTTTTAAAAATTCTCTAAAGTCATTTTTCTCCCTTCATTTCCTTCTTTCTTTTTTTCTGGGTTGTATAATTGTTTATAAATTTCTCAAGTCAGATGCGCAGTTTATTAACTTTGCCTTTCTGATATTTTATTTTTTTTAATTTACTTATTTTTTAATTGAAGGATAACTGCTTTACAGAATAATGTTGTTTTCTGTCAAATCTCAACATGAATCAGCCATAGGTATACATATATTCTCTCCCTTTTGAACCTCCCTCCCATGTCCCTCCCCACCCTTCTCCTCTAGGTTGATACAAAGCTCCTGTTTGAGTTTCCTGAGACACACAGCAAATTCCCATTGGTTATCTATTTTACATATGGTAATGTCAGTTTTGCTGAGGCTGAACCTCCAATACTTTGGCCACCTCATACGAAGAGCTGAATCACTGGAAAAGACCCTGATGCTGGGAGGGAATGGGGGCAGGAGGAGAAGGGGACGACTGAGGATGAGATGGCTGGATGGCATCACTGACTTGATGCACATGAGTTTGGGTGAACTCCAGGAGATGGTGATGGACAGGGAGGCCTGGCGTGCTGTGATTCATGGGGTTGCAAAGAGTTGGACACAACTGAGCGACTGAACTGAATGTAAGTTTCCATGTTACTCTCTCCATTTAATGCAATAACTAGCACATAAATTTCTTTATATCACTATTTCTGTGCTCCACGAATTCTGATTTAAGTACTGTTCTGGTCTATTTTTTTCTATGATTTCTTCTTTGATACATGAGCTACATAGTATATTTTTAGATTTTTTTCTAAGTGGCTTTAAAACATCACCCTTTTAAATTTTATTTCACATTTCATATTATTGTGGTGAATGAATAAAGGTGAAATTTTGAAATTTATTAAAATTTATTTCAAATCTCTTGGATAAGGAAATGGCAACCCAACCCACTCCAGTATTCTTGCTGGAGAATACCATGGACAGAGGAGCCTGGTTGGCTGCAGTCCATAGGGTCAGAGACAGTCAGATCCAACTAAAATGACTCAGCATGCACACATTTCAGACCTCTAGTATATGATAAACTTGATAAAAGATCCACCTGTTCTTGAGAAGAATATGTGTTCTTTAACTGTTGGGTGGGGTTCCATATACATGCATAATTGGTCTTAAGTAATATGTTTATGCTTGACTCATCTGTAAGTCTATGGGGTCACACAGAGTCAGACATGACTGAAGCAACTTAGCACCAGCAGCAGCATCTGCAAGTTAGAGAATTTTGTTGTTGTCCAACATAATGCTATATTTGTCAACTTATTCCTATAGTTTATCATATTTTACATGTCTGCCTTGGTATTATGTTATGATGCACATGCATGTTTTTGAACTGTATCATTCTGGTGAATTAAGCTTTTTATTGTCATGAAGTAATAATATTCCTTTAAGTATTCTATGTTTTTCAGATCTTACACTATTCCTTCTATTTGTCCTTCTTTATCTATGCTCCTTTTAGACATTTTTGTGTGTTTGTTTTACTTCATATATCTTTCTTAATGCATTTCTCCTCTTCCTGTTTGGAACTTACACTATTTTTTACTGGCTATACTTGTAATTTTATCACACAAATTAACAAAGTTTCACGTTAATTGATATTTTGACCTCCCTTCTTCCTCTTTGAATAATACAGAGAATATAAATATCTGAACTCCAAACAACACCTCTTTTAATTTACTTAACAATTTGTCCAGTAGTTAAGCTCTATCCCATTCTCTGCAAAGGAACTACACATTGTTTTATTGTATACTTTATTGCTATACATTTAGTTTCATAGTAGGTATGCCCTCTTGTCTCTCCATTTTTTCCTTAAAAACAAAACTCTGTTTCTTGAAATGTCTCCTTCAGAGCAGGGGTGAGCAAACTACAATTCTTGGATCAGTTACATATTTTATGAATACAGTCTTATTGGAACATAGTCACATGCATTCGTTTATCTACTGCCCATGGCTGTTTTTGCAAGCTATAGCAGAGCTGAGTAGTTGCAACAGAGACTCTATGACCTGCATTTATTTAATGTCTGATCAGCAAAAAGTCTGCCAAACTCTCCTCTAGAAAGTCTTTTAACAAAGGGCTATTCACAGGAAACACCTTTATTATTAGTTAATCTGTAATTGGTTTAATTTTGTCCTTATTCTATAAAGAGCTTATGCTGAATATCCCATTTAAAAAAAACTTTTTTTTCTTAACATTTGAAAATACCTCAGTGTCTATTTGTTCCCATTTTTGCTAACAGAAAGTTATTTGCATTTAATTGTTGATGCACACCGATCAAGTCTTTTCTTTCTGTCTGCATTTAAGATCTTGTATTTTACTGAAGTTTCACTACAATATTTTCTTGAAGTGAATTTTGTTTTATTCATCTGGCTTGGTATAGGTTGTGCTTCCTATTCTGTAGATATTTGACCTGGAAAACTCACAGCCATCATTTTGAATGTTGTCTTTCATTCATTACTTTGAGTACTTATTTGAGACGTTTCATTGTACAGGATGAAGGCCTTCTACACCCTGTCTTCCATGTTTCTTAACCGCCTTATACACTTCTAATCTTAGTCTCTCCCTGGACTTCATTCTGGACAATTTCCTTAGAGCTAGTGTCTAATTCAGCATTTCTTTCTTCAGCAGAGTATAGTTTGCTGTTTTGGTGTTGTAGTTCAGTCACTCAGTCGTGTCAGACTCTGCAACCCCATGGACTTCAGCCCACCAGCCTTCTCTGACCTTCACTACTTCTTGGACATTGTTCAAACTCATGTCCATTGAGTTGGTGATGCCATCNTGGGGGCAGGAGGAGAAGGGGACGACTGAGGATGAGATGGCTGGATGGCATCACTGACTTGATGCACATGAGTTTGGGTGAACTCCAGGAGATGGTGATGGACAGGGAGGCCTGGCGTGCTGTGATTCATGGGGTTGCAAAGAGTTGGACACAACTGAGCGACTGAACTGAATGTAAGTTTCCATGTTACTCTCTCCATTTAATGCAATAACTAGCACATAAATTTCTTTATATCACTATTTCTGTGCTCCACGAATTCTGATTTAAGTACTGTTCTGGTCTATTTTTTTCTATGATTTCTTCTTTGATACATGAGCTACATAGTATATTTTTAGATTTTTTTCTAAGTGGCTTTAAAACATCACCCTTTTAAATTTTATTTCACATTTCATATTATTGTGGTGAATGAATAAAGGTGAAATTTTGAAATTTATTAAAATTTATTTCAAATCTCTTGGATAAGGAAATGGCAACCCAACCCACTCCAGTATTCTTGCTGGAGAATACCATGGACAGAGGAGCCTGGTTGGCTGCAGTCCATAGGGTCAGAGACAGTCAGATCCAACTAAAATGACTCAGCATGCACACATTTCAGACCTCTAGTATATGATAAACTTGATAAAAGATCCACCTGTTCTTGAGAAGAATATGTGTTCTTTAACTGTTGGGTGGGGTTCCATATACATGCATAATTGGTCTTAAGTAATATGTTTATGCTTGACTCATCTGTAAGTCTATGGGGTCACACAGAGTCAGACATGACTGAAGCAACTTAGCACCAGCAGCAGCATCTGCAAGTTAGAGAATTTTGTTGTTGTCCAACATAATGCTATATTTGTCAACTTATTCCTATAGTTTATCATATTTTACATGTCTGCCTTGGTATTATGTTATGATGCACATGCATGTTTTTGAACTGTATCATTCTGGTGAATTAAGCTTTTTATTGTCATGAAGTAATAATATTCCTTTAAGTATTCTATGTTTTTCAGATCTTACACTATTCCTTCTATTTGTCCTTCTTTATCTATGCTCCTTTTAGACATTTTTGTGTGTTTGTTTTACTTCATATATCTTTCTTAATGCATTTCTCCTCTTCCTGTTTGGAACTTACACTATTTTTTACTGGCTATACTTGTAATTTTATCACACAAATTAACAAAGTTTCACGTTAATTGATATTTTGACCTCCCTTCTTCCTCTTTGAATAATACAGAGAATATAAATATCTGAACTCCAAACAACACCTCTTTTAATTTACTTAACAATTTGTCCAGTAGTTAAGCTCTATCCCATTCTCTGCAAAGGAACTACACATTGTTTTATTGTATACTTTATTGCTATACATTTAGTTTCATAGTAGGTATGCCCTCTTGTCTCTCCATTTTTTCCTTAAAAACAAAACTCTGTTTCTTGAAATGTCTCCTTCAGAGCAGGGGTGAGCAAACTACAATTCTTGGATCAGTTACATATTTTATGAATACAGTCTTATTGGAACATAGTCACATGCATTCGTTTATCTACTGCCCATGGCTGTTTTTGCAAGCTATAGCAGAGCTGAGTAGTTGCAACAGAGACTCTATGACCTGCATTTATTTAATGTCTGATCAGCAAAAAGTCTGCCAAACTCTCCTCTAGAAAGTCTTTTAACAAAGGGCTATTCACAGGAAACACCTTTATTATTAGTTAATCTGTAATTGGTTTAATTTTGTCCTTATTCTATAAAGAGCTTATGCTGAATATCCCATTTAAAAAAAACTTTTTTTTCTTAACATTTGAAAATACCTCAGTGTCTATTTGTTCCCATTTTTGCTAACAGAAAGTTATTTGCATTTAATTGTTGATGCACACCGATCAAGTCTTTTCTTTCTGTCTGCATTTAAGATCTTGTATTTTACTGAAGTTTCACTACAATATTTTCTTGAAGTGAATTTTGTTTTATTCATCTGGCTTGGTATAGGTTGTGCTTCCTATTCTGTAGATATTTGACCTGGAAAACTCACAGCCATCATTTTGAATGTTGTCTTTCATTCATTACTTTGAGTACTTATTTGAGACGTTTCATTGTACAGGATGAAGGCCTTCTACACCCTGTCTTCCATGTTTCTTAACCGCCTTATACACTTCTAATCTTAGTCTCTCCCTGGACTTCATTCTGGACAATTTCCTTAGAGCTAGTGTCTAATTCAGCATTTCTTTCTTCAGCAGAGTATAGTTTGCTGTTTTGGTGTTGTAGTTCAGTCACTCAGTCGTGTCAGACTCTGCAACCCCATGGACTTCAGCCCACCAGCCTTCTCTGACCTTCACTACTTCTTGGACATTGTTCAAACTCATGTCCATTGAGTTGGTGATGCCATCTAATCATCTCATCCTCTGTTGACCCCTTCTCCTCTTTCTCTCAATCTTTCCCAGCATCAGGGTCTTTTCCACTGAGCCAGCTCTTGATATCAGGTGGCCAAACTATTGGAGCTTCAGCTTCAGCATCAGTTCTTCCAGAGAATTTTAAGGGTTGATTGCTAATGAATATTCAGGTTGACTTCCAATGAATATTCAGGTAGACAGTGACTGTAGTATTCATCCACAGTGATTTTGGAGCCCAAGAAAAAAACAGTTTTCATTGTTTCCCCATCTATTTGCCAAGAAGTGATGGGACTGGATGCCTTGATCTTAGTTTTGTGAACGTTGAGTTGTAGGCCAGCTTTTTCACTCTCCTATTTCACCTTCATCAAGAGGCTCTTCAGTTCCTGTTTACTAACTCTGCCATAAGGTTGGTGTCATCTGCATATCTGAGGTTATTGATATTTCTCCCTGCAATCTTGACTTCAGCCTGTGCTTCATTCAACCCGGTGCTTCTCATGATGTACTCTGCATATAAGTTATATAAGCAAGGTGACAATATACAGCCTTGATGTACTCTTTTCCCAATTTGGAACACCATGTCTGGTTCTGTCGTTTCTTGAGAATTCGGCATACAGATTTCTCAAGAGGCAGCTAAGGTAGTCTGGTATTCCCATCTCTTTAAGAATTTTCCAGTTTGTGGTGATCCACACAGTCAAAGGCTTTATTGTAGTCAGTGAAGCAGAAGTAGATGTTTTTCTGGAACTCTCTTGCTTTCTCTATGATCCACCTGATACTTGCAATTTGGTCTTTGGTTCCTCTGCCTTTTCTAAATCCAGCTTTTACATGTTGAACTTCTCATCTCATGTACTACTGAAGCCTAGGTTGAAGGATTTTGAGCATAAACTTGATAGTATGTGAAATGTGTGTCTGCTGTTTAATTCATGTTTAATTTCAACCATCATACTTACATTTTCTTAAATTATATTTGTTTCTTTTGCAAATCTACTTGGTCATCTTTGGTAATCTTCAATTTCTCTCTTTAATTTCATCTGCTATTTCCTTTAACATTTTACAAATTGTAATTCAATATGCAAAGTCTCAGGGTTCTTGCAGGATCATTTCACCATACAACCCCTTGTTTCTCTCTGTGTTTGTTGATTGTGATTAAGTGTTCTTATTTGATTAAATTTAATTTGTGAGAATCTTGAGGATCTAAATTATAACTGCCTCCTGCACAGACCTTTTAATTTGTGTCTATAAATAATCAGGTATCATTTGTAACCTGTATAAGTTTAATTTCCTTTTGTCCTGGTCTTTGTGTATATTTCTTATTTGGTGTACTTACCCTGCATTTAGCCCTGGTCTTAATCTTGGCTTTTTCCTTTTGTGTATCTATGTTCCACATATTGCGTTTCAGCACTGCTCTTTTCTCCTTCTTTTTACTCTCAGAGACTTCCCTTATTTTCACATGATACAGCCATGGTTTAGAATGCTTTGTTGAACTGTCGTGAGATGAACCTTTAAGAATCCCTATTACCATATTGTGAAAAGCAAAGTCCTTAAAAAATGAGTTCTTACAGAAGGCTGACCAACACATAGATCTCTACTTCTTAAATACTTTAGTATAATGTCGTAGTTCTTATACACTCCCCTGGGTACTTTATACATTATGTTTTAGAATCTAAAGGTAAACAACTTAACACTTCATACCCATATAAAATGAGTCCTAGGCAGGCACTCAGAAGAGTTTGCTAAATGGAATCAATGTCTTTAAAAATATAGTAAGTATGACATTTCACTGCTTTCAGAAATTATTTTTAAAAATCTGAGCTTATTACTGTATACTATAGAGAGCATACTGGTTAGAAGGAAGAAATCTTAAGTCATACTTTTTGTTTTAAACTCCACCTGGCACTAAATAGCTGTGTGACTTGTATCTCAGTTTCCTCTTCGGTAAAATGGGCAAAATAATACTTACTTTATGAGGATATTGTAAGAATTACATAAATTAATACAAGAAAATGGCTCACAGAAGTGCCTGACACACAGTAGCCCTTATATAAATGTTAGTGCCTATTCCTACTATTGTTAGTAATATTATATTAGAAACTTATAAAANATACAACCCCTTGTTTCTCTCTGTGTTTGTTGATTGTGATTAAGTGTTCTTATTTGATTAAATTTAATTTGTGAGAATCTTGAGGATCTAAATTATAACTGCCTCCTGCACAGACCTTTTAATTTGTGTCTATAAATAATCAGGTATCATTTGTAACCTGTATAAGTTTAATTTCCTTTTGTCCTGGTCTTTGTGTATATTTCTTATTTGGTGTACTTACCCTGCATTTAGCCCTGGTCTTAATCTTGGCTTTTTCCTTTTGTGTATCTATGTTCCACATATTGCGTTTCAGCACTGCTCTTTTCTCCTTCTTTTTACTCTCAGAGACTTCCCTTATTTTCACATGATACAGCCATGGTTTAGAATGCTTTGTTGAACTGTCGTGAGATGAACCTTTAAGAATCCCTATTACCATATTGTGAAAAGCAAAGTCCTTAAAAAATGAGTTCTTACAGAAGGCTGACCAACACATAGATCTCTACTTCTTAAATACTTTAGTATAATGTCGTAGTTCTTATACACTCCCCTGGGTACTTTATACATTATGTTTTAGAATCTAAAGGTAAACAACTTAACACTGCATACCCATATAAAATGAGTCCTAGGCAGGCACTCAGAAGAGTTTGCTAAATGGAATCAATGTCTTTAAAAATATAGTAAGTATGACATTTCACTGCTTTCAGAAATTATTTTTAAAAATCTGAGCTTATTACTGTATACTATAGAGAGCATACTGGTTAGAAGGAAGAAATCTTAAGTCATACTTTTTGTTTTAAACTCCACCTGGCACTAAATAGCTGTGTGACTTGTATCTCAGTTTCCTCTTCGGTAAAATGGGCAAAATAATACTTACTTTATGAGGATATTGTAAGAATTACATAAATTAATACAAGAAAATGGCTCACAGAAGTGCCTGACACACAGTAGCCCTTATATAAATGTTAGTGCCTATTCCTACTATTGTTAGTAATATTATATTAGAAACTTATAAAATTATTTTCATTATTACTATATCATTAACCAAATACCTCAAATACACAATTATTTATCCAGAAACAAATCAAGGAAGAGTCACTTTCCAGCTTACATTGTTTATATGTTTCTATCAAGAAAATGGGCTAATGCCAGTTTTCACAGATCTTATGAGAATTATAAATTCCTTCTGTCTAGAGATGTTGGAATATGATTGGACATGGAGTTGATAGAAGCACCATTAAAGCATTCATACAACATGGTTGGACTACTTGGCAGGGAAAATAAAGAGTTGAATTAAACATGGAAGTTAGATATATTCCTGACCTCAAGTCTAGCTATTTACCACTAAAGATTTAATTCTTATATATATGAATTGCATTTACAAGTATACTTTATGAGGATACTATAATAATTGAATGAATTAATACAGATAAATGGCTTATAGAAGTGCCCAGCATACACACACAGACAATCACGTTGTTTTTAATATACTTTTGAGACTCTTTTTTTTTTTCTTCCCCTGGAAGAGTTTAGTTTTCTGTGCTTTCCCAAAAAAGTCCTCACTTGAAATTTGGTATTTTTGATAAATTAACTTACAACACTGCCCAATGATACAATTAATAATTGCTTTATTTTCCCCTCAAAGTAAATTTTTTAACATTTATTTTTAGTCGGAGAGTAACTGCTTTACAATATTGTGTTGGTTTCTACCTTCCATCAACACAATCAGCCACAGGTCCACATACATGCCTCCGTTTTCAACCTCCTGCCCACTTCTCACCTCAGTCCACCCCTCCAGGTTGTCACAGAGCTTCCGTTTGAGTTTCCTGTGTAAATTTTTAAAAATCAATGTGCCTGTTACCCTCTCCTCAAAAAGCCTAAGAAATAGTGTATATTCCAAATAGGCCTTTAGTTGACAAACATCTATCTTACTTACAAGATACAACTGCACTAAAATATGAACTTTGGAGTACACAAGTAGACTTGCACAGATCATGACTTTCTGATATTACCTCTTTATTTGATTGTTGCCTGTTTAAATAGTTTAATATGCCCACCTCAACACTGTTCAACACAAGATAAATTCTTGCATATTTCTATAACAGAAAATTTATGGCTATTTTATTAAATAAAAAAGTTATAAATATCTCCTTGTCCAGAGTTATATTCTTGTCAACATTAATGGATATTTAAGCTATGTAAGCCAGGAATTTCTTAGTACAGTTTTTACTAAACTCAAAAATCTTTTTTTCTTGCCTACGTAGTCAATTTTGTATCAAATCCCTGAAATGAGTTAAGACAAAGTGAATTTAAATCTGCATGCTTTTTAGAGAAGTGGGTATTAGGACTATGAAGACACATGCTAATTTTCTCAAAGTAAACAATCATAGAAGATTTCAGCACATTCCCACTAAATGCTTGTTAGGACTTTACTTAACCTTAAAAAGAGGCAATGCTCAGCTTTATGGCATGAATGCTTCCTAGAAATTCTTCATGACTACCTTAAAAATGCATTCCTGTACTCCTACTTATATGGAACATGAAAGAAAAAAATTAGATAATTAATACCAGTCAAAAAAACCTCTAAGGATATAAAAGGTATGTGATCTATGTATCAGCTTTCCATCAAAATTATTTTTTAACTAAAAAGATTATAACTACTTCATGAAAAACAAGTTTATTCTTAGAAACCTCTATTTGCAATAATTACAAGGTAGATGCTTTAGAAAGGCATCTAGAATGACAGTAAAAATTAATCAAGTTATGTCCTCTGGTATTACCAAATCTAATTTAAAAATGCTATCAATGAGAACTGCGAAGCATGATATCCTGGCACCAAAATTTCATCGCCTTATCATTCACGACAAGGTGTTATTAGTTGAACTCTCCAAGACCTGTGAAACTTATGAAAACAGAAAACTATCCTTTGAGAATGTCCCAAAGGATGCACAGGTACTTATGATTAAACAGTTTTAGCTTCAAGCTGCTCTTTACCAAATTACATATTAACTCATTAGGGACTTAATGTTACTGGCCTTTCATAATAGTGCTATGAGTTTGTTTGCAATTCCTTGAAGCACTTTCTAAAATTTTCAAATAAATAATATTTTTCAAACTATTCAACAATGTACTTAATAAATAAAGTATGAAATGTTCATAATTAAGATTTTCTCAAAGTAGAACTTGATTTTTCCATTAAATATGTTTTCTTCCCTTGTATTTGGAAGTGATACACTATAAATATATTCTTTTTATATCCCAATCATAAGGCTAAATAAAGGCATGATTAGACACAAGACAGCAACCATGAGGAAGAGTGCTTGGAGACAGGCCTGTTGACAGGACAGCCTTTTTTTTTTTTTTTTTTTTTTAAACTATTGCTAATCAGTTCTTTGAGGAAATCATCCAGTCAAAACCCAGCAACTTTCATGTAAACCTGGTAATATTTAAACATAACATAAAAAGTAGCCTTAAGTCAGGTTTTTTTCTTCCCCTCCTCTCTCTTTGCTCAGAACATGGAAGACCAGTATATTTAATGTACAAAGAATATGACATTTTATTCACTTTCATTTGTGGTATGCTAGTTAAGTGCTATCTTTTCAATTATGTGAGTTAATATACTTATTATGATGTATCAGCTAGTTAGTTCAGTTCTTTTTTCTCCATTATCAATTGCCATGCTTATTAATGTTTTAAAATAATCTAGTCTTTCTAGATAAAGAAGATGCAGTACATATATAAAAAGGAATATTACTCAGCTCTTAAAAAGAAGGAAATAATGCCATTTACAGAAACATGGATGGACCTAGACTGTGGCACAAAGTAGGTCAGAAGGAGGAGAATATGACATCCCTTATATGTGGAATCAGGAATTATATAAATCAACTTACTTACAAAACAGAGACACACAGACGTAGAAAAAGAACTTATGGTTGTCAGGGGAAAGGGAGAGTTAAAAGGTCCGGGAAGGTCATGTACCCATTGCTGCATTCATAATGGATAAACAACAAGGACCTATTGTATAGCACATGGAACTCTATTCAGTGTTATTGCCAGCCTGGATGGGAGGGGGACTGGTGGGAAAATGGATTCACGTATATGTATGACTGATATCCTTCACTCTTTACCTGAAACTACAATAACATTCTTAATTGGCTATACCCCAATATAAAATATTAAGTTGGTGCAAAAGCAATTTCACTTTTGCACTGTTTTACTTTGCTGTTTGATATTAGAATACATTCTTAAATAAATGTGGTTACATTATTTTAAAAAATTATCTAGTCTTTACTTTGTGAGATATTATTTCAGTAAACAAAATATTTAAAACGTAAGAGATACATTAATACAAATCACCAGTAATTTATTCATACAGAATCTGTCAGTCAAATGCATTGTTATCCCACTGAGCAATGCATAGTAAGAAGAAATCTTTTAGGTAAAGAGAAAAGTTAAGCCAATTAATCTAGGTGTAATCGAGAAAAAGATTAGAAGAACCTAACAGAATTCATTTTCAAGTTGTAAATCCAAATATTCAGCACCTGGAACCGATGTAATTCTTTAAATAAACAGATACCAAAGGATAAGAATAAAAGAAGATCCAATAGAATATTTATCTTGTTCTAGGTTTGGAGCTTTATACTTCTAAGTATGATCTCAGAATAACTAAGTATGATCTCAGAATAACTATAGTTCCAGTGAAGGTAACTGTCAAATTGTATCCCCACCAAAATCAGGACAGAAGACACTCCCTATTAGAAATACATAAGCTGGCTCGACAACCAATCCTAGGAACTTTACATGATTTTCTTCTCTCTGATAAACTACAGTAAGCCCATCTTCAAGATTTCAGGAACACATAGAAGATGCTTAGTGTCCCTGGAGTTCCTGCTGCTCACCTACCTGGTCTATACAGTAATCATCAGAAATGATATTTAGAGTTGACAAAAATCAATTCTGGGTAATTTAAATGACTTGGCAAACAAGATTTGTGCTAGCTGTCCTATACACAAAAATTTTATTAAATATCTTCTCATTGGATAATTTCATTTTTGTTCAGCAAATCACTAGTTTTAGTATTTACTGGAAAGATAAGTTGTATTTAATAGACAAAAGCAGCAGGACAAAATGAGTTACAAGTGATTTTATATTTGCTTACTACACAGTCATCTTTCAATCACATGAAACAAGGTTCAACTTAAAGTCCACAAACAACATAAAAGATAAATCTTTAACTAGATGAAACATAACTTTTACAAAATTGTACACATAAAGATAAATCTTTAACTAGATGAAATAGAACTTTTACAAAATTGTACACATAAAGGTAGCTATTTATTCCAAAGTATTGTATAAGGAATCATAAAAGAGATAAAAGTATTTAAACTATCAATCTTACTATAATGAAAAGGAAAAGTTGAAAATTACTTGTATTCTCCGTAGAGAATTCACTTATTTTAAGGGTAAACGAATATTATGTCATCTGATCTTCAAACTGTAAAATCCCTAAGAAACACAAGCTGTTATTAATAGGGAGCTGGGGCTCAGTAAGTTAAGTAACCTGCCAAAGTCACATCATCCAAGGCACTCGAAAGACAGAGCCTGCACTCCCAGCCAAGAGTGTCTCCCTGCTGTCTCCCCAGTAGTGACAAGGAGAGCAAAACATCACTATTAAAAACAAACAAAAGCTGAGGCTTACCACAAGGAGAATTCAGCAATCAGTTAAAATGTGAAGAAACCAAAGGGAATTCTTTTCCTTGATTGTAATCACACATAATTCAGATGGGAGGTATATATGTGAGAAACAAAATTTAGGGAGTAACAAACTGGACTTTATGGACTGGAAAATAATAATTGCAATGTTCAGCACATACATCGAAACCCAAAGCACACACACACACAAGAAAATGACAGTGCTCCTCCAACTTTTGTGTATCCAACAGTAATCCCTTTAAAAAGACAGGGATTGTTTTCTGCTGACCTCAAAACCCTAACCCTAAACTGAGGTGTCCAGATATATATGGTCTTTGAACTTATTTATAAAGCAGGATGCCTAGTGATTTTTCCCAGTACATCAACATCCCAAAAGACAATGTGCATGTGACCAGGATAAAAGCTACATGAACCAAGAAGTCTGGCTTCTTTAAGTGTAAGCACATCAGTTCTATACATGAATATATTAATATGGTAAACGTAGAAGGTCTACATAGTTCAGTTGAGAGTTCAGTCACTCAGTCGTGTCCAACTCTTTGTGATGCCATGGACTGCTGCACGCCAGGCCTCCCTGTCCATCACCAAATCCCAGAGTTTATTAAGACACATGTCCAGCATATCAATAATGCCATACAACCATCTCATCCTGTCATCCCCTTCTCCTCCTGCCTTCAATCTTTCCCAGGATCAGGGTCTTTTCAAATGAGAAAGTTTTTTGCATCAGGTGGTCAAACTTGGAGATTCAACTTCAGCGTCAGCCCTTCCAATTAATATTCAGGACTGATTTCCTTTAGGATGGACTTGGATCTCCTTGCAGTCCAAAGGATCTCAAGAGTCTTCTCCAACACCAGAGTTCAGAACTGTCAATTCTTTGGTGCTCAGCTTTCTTTATGGTCCAATTCTCACATCAGTACATGACTACTGGAAAAACCATAGCTTTGACTAGACAAACCTTTGTTGGCAACGTAATGTCTCTGCTTTTTAACAGAGACCTAGGTTTGTCATAGCTTTTCTTCCAAGGAGCAAGTGTCCTTTAATTTAATGGTTGCAGTCACCATCTGCAGTGATTTTGGAGCCCAAGAAAATAAAGTCTGTCACTGTTTCCACTGTTTCCCCATCTATTAGCCAAGAAGTGATGGGACTTGATGCCATGATCTTAGTTTTTTGAATGTTGAGTTTTAAGCCAGCTTTTCATTCTCCTCTTTCACTTTCATCAAGAGGCTCTTTAGTTCCTCTTCACTTTATGCCATAAGGGTGGTGTCATCTCCGTATCTGAGTTATTGATATTTCTCCTAGCAATCTTGATTCCAGCTTGTGCTTCTTTCAGCCCAGCATTTCTCATTATGTACTCTGCATATAAGTTAAATAAGCAGGGTGACCATATACATTCTTGGCATAATCCTTTTCCAATTTGGAAGCAGTCTGTTCATGTCTGGTTCTGTTTGTTCTTAACCATACAGATTTTTCAGGAGGCATGTAAGGTGGTCTAGTAGTCCCATCACGTGAAGAATCTTCCGCAACTTGTTGTGATCCACACAGTCAAAGGCTTTAGCATAGTCAATAAAGAATATGTTTTCCTCGAATTCTCTTGCTTTTTCTATAATACAATGCATGTTGGCAATTTGATCTCTGCTTCCTCCGCCTTTTCTAAATCGAGCTTGAACATCTGGAAGTTCTCAGTTCATGTACCGTTGAAGCCTAGCTTGGAAAATTTTCAGCATTACTTTGCTAGTACGTTAGATGAACACAACTGTAAGGTAGTTTGAACATTTTTTGGTATTGCCTTTCTTTAAGATTGGGATGAAAACTTTCCTTTTCCAGTGTGGCTACTGCTGACTTTTCCAAATTTGTTGGCATACTGAGTGCAGCACTTTCATGCCATCATCTTTTAGAATTTGAAATAGCTCAGCTGTAATTCTATCACCTCCACTAGCTTTGTTTGTAGTGATGCTTCCTAAGGCCCACCTGAATTACCACTCAGATGTCTGGCTCTAGCTGAGTGATCACACCGTCGTGGTTATCTGGGTCATGAAGATCTTTTTTGTATAGTTCTTCTGTGTATGCCTGCCACCTCCTTTTACCATCTTTTGCTTCTGTTAGGTCCCTACCATTTCTGTCCTTTACTGTGCCCATCTTTGCATGAAATGTTCCCTTGGTATCTCTAATTTTCTTGAAGAGATCTCTAGACTTTCCCATTCCATTGTTGCCCTCTAATTTTTTGCACTGATCACTGAGGAAGGCTTTCATATCTCTACTTTGCTATTCTTTAGAATTCTGCATTCAGATGGGTCTATCTTTCATTTTCTCCTTTGCCTTCAGCTCCTCTTCCTTTCGCAGCTATTTGTTAAGCCTCCTCAGACAACCATTTTGCCTTTTTGCATCTTTATTCTTGGGGATGGTTTTAATCATCACCTCCTATACAATGTCACAAACTACCATCCGTAGTTCTTCAGGCACTTCTTCAGGCACTCTGTCTATCAGATCTAATCCCTTGAATCTATTTGTCATTTCCCTGTATAATCATAAGGCTTCCCTGGTGGCTCAGAGGTTAAAGTGTCTGCCTCCAATGCGGGAGACCTGGGTTCGATCCCTAGGTCGGGAAGACCCCCTGGAGAAGGAAATGGCAACCCACTCCAGTATTCTTACCTGGAGAATCCCATGGATGGAGGAGCCTGATAGGCTACAGTCCATGGGGTCACAGAGTCGGATACGACTGAGCGATTTCACTTACACTTACTGTATAATCATAAGGGATTTGATTAGGTCATATCTGAATGAACTAGTGGTTTCCCCTACTTTCTCAATTTAAGTCTGAATTTTGCAAGGAGTTCATGATCTGAGCCACAGTCAGCTTCTGTTCTTGTTTATGCTGACTGTACAGAGCTTCTCCATCTTCTGTTGAGAAAAATATAATCAATCTGAATTCAGTATTGCCCATCTGATGATGTCCACATGTAGAGTCGTCTCTTGGGCTGTTGGAAGAGTGTGTTGGCTATGATCAGTGTGCTGTCTTGGCAAATTTCTGTTAGTACTTCATTCTGTACTCCAAGGCCAAAACTGCTTGTTACTCCAGGTATCTCTTGACTTCCTAATTTTGCATTCCAGTCCCCTTTTGGTGTTATTTCTGGAGGTCATCATAGAACCTTTCGACTTCAGCTTCTTTGCCATTAGTGGTTTGTGCATAAACTTGGATTACTGTGTATTGAATGGTTTGCCTCGGATATAGAGAAGATTCTGCCATTTTTGAGATTGCACCCATGTACTGCATTTCAGACTTTTGTCCACTATGAGGGCTACTCTATTTCTTCTAAGGGATTCATCACCTACAACAGTAGATATAATGGTCACCTGAATTCTATTCATCATTCTGGTCCATTATAGTTCTCTGATTCCTAAAATGTTGATGTTCACTCTTGCCATCTCGTGTTTGACCACTTCCAATTTGCCTTGATTCATGGACCTAATACTCCAGGTTCCTGTGCAATATTGTTCTTAAAACATCGGACTTCACTTCCGTCATCAGTTTACTTCTATCACCACAAGTGGGCATTGTTTTCGGTTTGGCTCCATCTCTTCATTCTTTTTGTACCTATTTCTCCACTCTTCTGCAGTAGCATATTGGGCACCTACAGACCTGGGGAGTTCATCTTTCAGTGGCCTATCTTTTTGCCTTTTCATAATGTTCATGGGGTTCTCAAGGCAAGAATGCTGAAGTGGTTTGCATTCCCTTCTCCAGTGGACCACATTTTGTCAGAACTCTCCACCATGACCCATCCATCTCAGGTGGCCCTACACAGCATGGCTCATATCATTGAGTTAGACAAGGCTGTGGTTCATGTGATCAGTTTGGTTAGTTTTCCCTAAGTGTGGTTTTCTTTCTGTCTGTTGTCTGATGGACAAGGATAAGAGGCTTGTGGAAGTTTCCTGATGGAAGGGAATGTTTATTGGGGAATATCTACATAATTAGATATGTCTAATTAAAACAGAAAAATGATATATTCTTCAAAGTAAAATTTATTAGAAACATGTTACTTATAAGAAGACAAATAACAAAGGAATTCTAAGAAGTAAAAGCACTTAGACGTATCTCTTGAAGATGCAATGTTTAGCAATATAAATGAGGTGTAAGGTGAAATTTACTCAAGGAGTTAAGAGTGTTGTTTCAATGGGCTACTAATTCTGGTTAAAGAAAGAAAGTAGCAAAAGATCTTTCAGTGATAAAGAACCTAAGCATTATCAGGATAAGAGATGAGAATGTTGAAGAAAAAACCATGTAATTTGAGCCTAAGGATGTAAAAGCAGTTTGAACAAAATTCTGTAACGTGAAGATGAGTGGGAAGTGGGACCAGGACAAACATATTCTTCAAAGTCACAGTGAGAGAAAGTAAGATTAGTCTTAACCTCTAACAACAAACACAAGCATGCTACAGCTGTTGGATAAAATAAAGACGGTCAAGAGGGTTCTTTTAAGATCCTACAAAAATTCATCAGTTCATCCTGGAGAAGCGTTTTAGCCCTATTCATAGCAGGTCCATTGGTAATGGCATATAACAATGAGTTTAAAACCAGACCAAAGTGGAAAGCAATCATTGTTATGGAACTGTACGTGGCTGAAGGCACAAATTTTGGTGAAGTCCCATGCCTGGTGGGCCACCAATTCTCTCAGCCTGCAGTGAGTGCCTCCAATTTGAACTTTATTTCCCACATCAGTCCTACAGGAAATAAAAGTCCATTACAGAGAGGTACTGTAAAGAGTCGGACACGACTGAGCTGAACTGACTGACTGACATTCTGCACCTCACTAAAATGCTGTGAAGATAAGCGGATGACACATGAAGAGGATCCAATCTAGAGGGTCCTAGCAACTCCATCAGTGGCAACTGTATTTGGCTGAAGATAATAAGAAAAAGAAAGCTAAAGCATTACAATGGAAGCTTACTCCCTACTTCTTACCAGCTCATCAATAGTTCTAAACAACTACTATTCCCAATGAGCACGCTACCCACAACAGAGTGCTAAAACAACAATAATAAATTGATTCCTAGTTGAGAATCCCCAACTAGAAGAGATCGGGGCAAAACTGTTGTCACAATTAACAGCTGTTTCTCAGAGGAAGCCACAAGATCATGAAAGCTTCCCTGTTATTCTACAGGGCTTGGGGAGCAGAGGAGAACAGGCGTTCGTTTGTTAACTAATGCAAAAAGGGCCTCAAAGAGGAAAGAAGGAAGGAAGGAAGGAAGAGGCGAGGGAGAGAAGAAGGACAGAGAGAGGAAGGACAGAGGGAGGGAGAAAGAAAAGAAGCTGAACAGCTCTTCCTATACACAGTAGATGGGAGATTCTAGTAACAGTGGGGAGACTCCCTGGACTAGCATCTCCATTCAGTCACCTGTTAGCTGTGTAACAACGGGTAAGTCACTATCTCTCTATGCCTCAGTTTCCTCATCTGTAAAATGGGAATAATTACAGTACACGTACTACATCTGTTTGCTGTTGTTATGGAGTAAATGATAGAATAGCACCTGGCACTTGACTGACAGTAGATATGTTAGCTATGAGAGAATGTCACCCACTGTAGTTGGGGGCATCTGATACTAGATGAAGAAAAGTCTCAGCAGAGATCAGAAGGGTGAGTACAATAAATCAGTCAGGCAAAATATGGAGGGAGTGCACCAGGCACTGGGAAAAATAAGCAGAGTGGCCTGAACTCCAGGGCAAACACTCCATGGAAAGCTGCTGTAGTGGAGGGCAGGTATAGAATGAGTGCTCCAATTTATGTGCAATTCAAGACAGATCCACACTTTAGGAGAAATTCCTGCTCATTCATGACTGGGGTCATGAATGCCTGTGAATGATGTAACAATGTGAACGTATTTTAACATATCAAGCACTTTAACAGTATAAACATATCTTAATAGTAACTTAGAGAGAAAATATGTATCTTTGCCTGGTATATTTAAAAAAATTTTTATATTGCAAGATATTTCCTTCCTAATACTGTACTGGTTTCTGGCATATATCAACATGAATCAGCCACATATGTCCCTTCCCTCCCAAACCCCCCTCTCATCTCCCACCCCAGCCCACCCCTCTGGTTGCCACCGAGCACGGGGCTGAGCTTTCCGTGTCACACAGCAAATTCCCACTGGGCATTTATTTTACATATGGTAGTGTACATGTTTCCATGCTCCTCTCTGAATTCGTCCAACCCTCTCCTTCCCCAACTGGGTCGACAAGACTGTTCTTTGTGTCTCTGTCTCCACCGTGGCCCTGAACATAGACTCATCAGTACCATCTTTCTAGATTCTACACACATCTGTTAATATACAAGCAGCTCAATACCAGAAAAACAACCTGATAAAAAAATGGGCAGAAGACCTAAACAGACATTTCTGTAAAGACATATGGCCAAAAAACACAAGAAATGATGCTCAACATTGCTTATTATTAGAGAAATGCAAATCAAAGTTACAGTGAGGTACCCCTCACACTAGTCAGAATTGCCATCATTTATAAATCTATGAACAATAAATGCTGGAGAGGATATGGAGAAAAGGGAACCCTCTTGTACTGTTGGTGAGGATGTAAATTTATACAGCCACTATGGAGAACAGTATGTATATTCCTTAAAAAAAAAAAAAAAACAAGGAATATGACCCAGCAACCCCACTACCATATGACCCAGCAATCCCACTGCTGGGCATATACTCTGAGAAAACCACACCTGAAGGAGACACATGTACTTCAATACCCCAGTGTTCGCTGCAGCACTTTTTACAACAGCTAGGAAATGGAAGCAGCTTAGATGTCTATTGTATTAATGTGATTTTCCAGAACAACCTTCAACATATGAAAGTTCTACATCTATCCCTAATATTTTCATACTAACTCCTGAAATTAGCATAGTTTCTGAAGTTGAATCGTATGGAATTAAACAGCAACCTAAGAGATCAGAGTAATTTCTATCAGTCTTGACACTGTGGTCTTTCTGAATGTCTACTGTACAGCACTTTTCTCCCAATTAAAAAAAAAAAAAGGACACAGTGTCTAAAACTCAAGGACTATAATCATAAAAAAAGGAAGAAAAAATTTGTCTGCAAAATTGTACTTCCCTTATAGTCTTCTTTATGCTTATTTTTATTCTAAAGAAAATTCCCTCTCCAGATTATTTATTCAAATAAAGTGTTTTATACTTAGCTCTAATGATTTTAATTTAGTACAATGGGAATATGTGTGCGTGTGTGCATGTCTGTGTATGTAGGAAGTGTATGGTAGCAGCTATTTCCAGGAGCCATGTGAACTCTGAAACAAAGTATAGCTCTCACCTTATCACCCTCTACCTTGAACCTTTCTCCACTCAAACACTTTTCCCTCTGCCCACCACCTATTAAGGATGCTAAGTAACCCACAGAAATCCTACCAGATCGAAGGCAGATGTGGAATTAGATGTGATTCAAAACCATACAATACAGACTTGGTCTCTTTCTTCATTTGCTCAAGTGGGGAACAGAGATAGCAAAAGGATTCAGCGTTATCATGAAGACTAGCTGATACGTGTAAAGCATTTGGAAAACTATCTTGTTCACAGAAAATATTTACTATTTGATGGGTATTATTATTTTATAACTTTATGCATAATTGTGTCATGGATCCTCAAGACCACCCTCAGGTTTGATAATTTGTTGGAGGGAGCCACAGAACTCAGAAACTTTGTCATAGTCACTGTTATAGCTTCTTACAGGGAAAAGATACAGTAAAATCACGGTTGTCTTCCCCCAGTAGAGTTTCATTATTCCAGCAAGGACATGTCACAACACATGTGATACAACGTACTGCCAAGAAGGGAAGCTCAACCAAGCCTTGATACCAAGAGTTGTTGAGGAGGTCAGTCATGCAGACCAGAATGTGGACCTCCAGCATGAACGACCTTGGCCCCTCAGTCTTCAACGCCACACAGAGGATGAGCCAACACAGTGTGGCCCAAGGCCCCAGGTGAACAAAAACAAGTGTTCACAATAAATCACATTTTTTGCATAACTATCTAGCTTGGCCCAAGGTCCTGGGTATACAAAAACTGCTTTATTGGGCAGGATATTCCAAGAGTTTACAGTTGTTCTCCCCAGAGCCAGTCAAGGACCAGCAATTTCTTTGAAATATGCAGGGTTTGACTACCTCAAGTTTACTGAGTTAACCTGTCATGGCATAATAATGTATTAAGCAATTACCACGTACCAAGAGCTATGATACTTATCTCATTTAGTACTTAAATACTACCCTGAGAAAAGAATTAACATTTCCTTTTACAAGTATGGAAACTGAGGTTCAAAAATGTTAAAAGTATTTATAGTCATATAACTAGTGTGGAATCCAAACCCTGTTCTCTCAAACTGCAAAGCCTTTGCTATTTCTACTAAACCATGTTGACTCATAAAACATAAAAATTAAAGTAGCATATTATGCAGTATATCACACATATAGGCACATAAGTATATCTAATAGTCAAAATTTTTTCTACTAGTGAAAAAATAATTTTGAAAAACACTGTGAATTTATGGAGGAAGTAAACTAGACTTGTGAACCAATTTTCATTTACAATATTGACTTTTTATTGAAAGGCTATCTAGTCATAACCAGGTGGTTAAAACTAAGTCCAATAAATTCAGCAATAAAGCTTTCCTGAAATTAAAAATAAATTCAATCTTCTTTAAATTCAACCGTTTTTTTCTTTATACTTCAAAAGTTTTTAATCCCCATAAACATTTGCTGCAACACAAAAGTGACTCACCCATCTATTACGAACAATGTAATTTTTCATTGTAGAAATGAAAATGTATCACCGGTTTCCCTAGGGAGACAACAATGCTTTCTCACTTTGATATGTGTGTGGGTTTTTTACCCCATTTAATCAGCTAATACTTTTCAAAAGGTCTTTTTAATGCCTAAATGAAAGGATTCCACATCAGAGACCTGACCTCTCTATTAAAGCATCTAAAGGAAACCCTAGGAATGTAAAATCCATTCAAAGGCAAATCGCAGGTAGCTTATTGTACAATGCATTAAGAAAAGAAAAGGGAAAAAAAGCTTCATAAAAACTGTACAGAATTTGGTGAAATTATACCACAAAAATAAAAATTGATCTTAAGCATAAAGAAACAAATTCAGAGCCAAAAACTTATTACAAAAGTGCTTTGTAACCAGCCGGGAGGGGAGTCTTTATGAAAAACTTCAGAATTTGCCACTTTTTCAATCAAAATTTCTGATTACAACCTAATGTTGAGAAGGCCCAAAAGAGAACAAAACACATATTTTTCAATAGATTTAAAAATTTTAAAATTTTAAAGCTAACTTTCAACATCTGAAAACGTATAAGTTTTACTACAGACAACAGGAGTAGAATTAATTACTAAACAGTAAATGAAGTAATATAGATGTAAATACTTTTAAAAAACAAATTAAGATTTTTAACATACCATAAACATGGTTCTGAAGTTATTCAAATCAGTCAAGAAGTCTTCTATGGACACCTTCTTGATGTCGACAGCATAGTACACCATTATATTCTGGTATAACTTGTCCATGTTTTCATGTAATTTTGAAAGTTTCTCATATTGTTCTTTTGCACTGATAACAAAGCTGTATACTACAGTTAAGGTACTCTGAAATTTACAAAGAAATGTTTTAGGGAAAAAAATCCTTAAGTAATATGTTTTAATTGTTAGCCATTATTACACATCTCCAAAATGCCAAAACTAGCTCTAATAGTTAACCGTTCTTACAATTCAATCCATACTGTACAGTGATGAAATCTTCACTGTGATTCATAATTAACAGTGGTAAAACAATCAGAAAAGTTAAATATTTAACATTTTGCTTCTATGATTGGGTTCAAGGATATTTTTCTTCTAATTTGCCTATCTTATCAGATCTCATAATATGATTTAAAATTATAGTTCAGTAGTTTCAATAATATTCAAATGTCTCCTTATACTTTCTAAAAATCTAGATCAAAACAGGACTAGTAGTCAATGCATTTATATCTAGTATCATTTTTAATCCTTGGATGAACAAAAGATTTTGTATACTAAAATCACAAAATCATAAGCAATTATAATAATACATACATGTATCTCCATATACGGTCTTGTGAAGCAACCATATTTGTGAAATGCTAATAGGTGAAGTGAATTTATGTAAATAGAAATCACATTTCAAATGCATTCAGAAATTATCATTACCTGGAACTTTTGCTGATTCATTTTTAATGTGCAGTAAGCATCCCTTTACTTACCTACCAAGTTCAGAAATCAACGCTGGTTCATTTATTCAATCTATGAACTAAAATTTATGTCCAAAATAGAGACTATAGCCACATGATCATTTATATAGCCTGGAGAAGGCAATGGCACACCACTCCAGTACTCCTGCCTGGAAAATCTCACAGACAGAGGAGCCTGGTGGGCCGCAGTCCATGGGGTCGCGAAGAGTCGGATACAACTGAGCGACTTCACTCTCACTTTTCACTTTCATGCATTGGAGAAGGAAATGGCAATCCACTCCAGTGTTCTTGCCTGGAGAATCCCAGGGACAGGGGAGCGTGGTGGGCTGCCATCTACGGGGTCGCACAGAGTCGGACACGACTAAAGCGACTTAGCAGCAGCAGCAGTAGCAGTGAAGTGAAGTCACTCAGTTGTGTCTAACTCTTTGTGACCCCATGGATTGTAGCCCACCAGGCTCTTCCATCCATGGGATTTTCCAGGCAAGAATACTGGAGTGGGTTGCCATTTCCTTCTCCAGGAGATCTTCCCTGACCCAGGCACTGAACCCAAGTCTCCCACATTGTAGGCAGATGCTTTACCATCTGAGCCACCTTAACTCTCGTGTAAAAGAGGAATCATTTTCTGCCTTTGCTTGTCCAAATCTATCATTCTAAGCTTAGTTCAATTCTCCCTCTTCCACGAAGCCCCCTTGTCTAATCTCTGCAATTAAGAGTGACTACTTGTTCCACTTTACCCTGAATACACAGCACTTGCAGTCCACTGTACTCTGTGCAAGGAAGTTCTTTGTTTGTCCTGTTAGTTCAGTCCCCTAGTAGTGCTTTGTTCTTGCTTCCCTGGTGGCTCAGATGGTAAAGCGTCTGCCTGCAATGCAGGAGACCCGGTTCAATCCCTGGGTCTGAAAGAGTCCCTGAAGAAGGAAACGGCAACCCACTCCAGTATTCTTGCCTGGAAAATCCAATGGACGGAGGAGCCTGGTGGGCTACAGTCCATGGGGTCACAAAGAGTCAGACACGACTGAGCAACTTGCCACATTTGGGGGGCTAATCACCTGTGACTGTCTGCTCTATCTCCAGATGTTGTATTAATTAAAATCATTTGCAGCTGTATTGGTGCCGATGACTAATTTCACTCTACTGTCATCACTCTTAAATTGTGGTAGCAAAGATAAGAAGTCTCAAAAGTCTGATGTGAGAGGATATATATACATATATATATATACATGACTAATTCGAAGTTGTATGGAAGAAATCAATGCAACATTGTAAAGCAATTTTCCTCCAATTACAAAATAAATTTTTTAAAAAGCCTGATATAAATCATGGAACTCTCTTCATAAAACCGTGCATATATGCATTCATACACAGACACATACAATTTGGATGCAATGTTATGAGCTAACAGAGTTCCTAAAAAGGAGCTACCCTGGACAACAGGCTATACNCAAGAATACTGGAGTGGGTTGCCATTTCCTTCTCCAGGAGATCTTCCCTGACCCAGGCACTGAACCCAAGTCTCCCACATTGTAGGCAGATGCTTTACCATCTGAGCCACCTTAACTCTCGTGTAAAAGAGGAATCATTTTCTGCCTTTGCTTGTCCAAATCTATCATTCTAAGCTTAGTTCAATTCTCCCTCTTCCACGAAGCCCCCTTGTCTAATCTCTGCAATTAAGAGTGACTACTTGTTCCACTTTCCACTGAATACACAGCACTTGCAGTCCACTGTACTCTGTGCAAGGAAGTTCTTTGTTTGTCCTGTTAGTTCAGTCCCCTAGTAGTGCTTTGTTCTTGCTTCCCTGGTGGCTCAGATGGTAAAGCGTCTGCCTGCAATGCAGGAGACCCGGTTCAATCCCTGGGTCTGAAAGAGTCCCTGAAGAAGGAAACGGCAACCCACTCCAGTATTCTTGCCTGGAAAATCCAATGGACGGAGGAGCCTGGTGGGCTACAGTCCATGGGGTCACAAAGAGTCAGACACGACTGAGCAACTTGCCACATTTGGGGGGCTAATCACCTGTGACTGTCTGCTCTATCTCCAGATGTTGTATTAATTAAAATCATTTGCAGCTGTATTGGTGCCGATGACTAATTTCACTCTACTGTCATCACTCTTAAATTGTGGTAGCAAAGATAAGAAGTCTCAAAAGTCTGATGTGAGAGGATATATATACATATATATATATACATGACTAATTCGAAGTTGTATGGAAGAAATCAATGCAACATTGTAAAGCAATTTTCCTCCAATTACAAAATAAATTTTTTAAAAAGCCTGATATAAATCATGGAACTCTCTTCATAAAACCGTGCATATATGCATTCATACACAGACACATACAATTTGGATGCAATGTTATGAGCTAACAGAGTTCCTAAAAAGGAGCTACCCTGGACAACAGGCTATACTACATGACAGGCATTCCTAATTCTATGTTCTACAGGTACTCTTATTTTGCCTCATCATGACTTACAAGGCTTTCAGGTTTTTGTTTTTTATTTATTTTTAATTGTAGGATAACTGCTTTATAATATTTAGTTGGTTTCTGCCATACACCAGCATGTATCACAGGTATTCCACAAATACTAGTAATTTTTTTCTAATACCTAGGAATATGCCCATTTACAGGAATCAGTTTGGTGAGTAAGTT
Organism: Raphicerus campestris; assembly: GCA_006410735.1. NCBI lineage: Eukaryota > Metazoa > Chordata > Mammalia > Artiodactyla > Bovidae > Raphicerus > Raphicerus campestris. Next base: position 624,076 of record SJYW01038968.1, read on the forward strand.
AAAATAAAGCCCTATTATTCAATAACACTTATTAGATTTTCAGGTAAGAATCAAGAGTTAATAAAATATCAGAAATATGCCTGAACATGCTTAATAAAAATGGCAAAATTCTATTAAATGATGTGATATGAAAGAGGATCAAGAGCCAAAACCATGGAAATTACATGGTCTTGTTCCAACAGCTAGAGTTTTAAATATTCTTATCATTGTTATCTGTATGACAATTTGCTCCCAAAGGAAATGAAGTACAACTTTAAATAGTGGAATTACTGACCCAAAATGCTAAGATTGTGATTGAATTGCAATGATATTGGAAATAGCCAAATAAATTCTCGGAAGTATAAATGACTATCTGATAGAATGGAATAAAGGGCCACTTTAATGAGGCTAGTGATAGGTACTACCTCATTAAGAGATAGCAGAACATTCAGATTTAAAAAAAAAAATCATCATCATCTGAAAGAAATAGCAAACACAGGTGTTCTCATGCCAATTGTTGAACTCCAGTTAGAAATTAATGCCCATAACTGTAGTAGTAACAAGGCTTTATTTTTTCCCCAGCACAAGTCCTATATTTATAAAGAGCTTTAGAGAAAGACAAGTTATTCAACAAAAGTTTGATAAAATTCATTACAGAAATACTGATATATATCCAATTACATAATACTTTTGTGAAATCTATTTTCTTTTCCTTTATCAAGACTAAGGCAATATTCTGATGAACTTCTACTTGACCCAGTGGAATTTTCCCATTTGAAAGGTACAAGAGAACCACATCTGTGTTCACACACATTGAACAACATATGTTTAGTTTTGGCCAACTGAGTAGTCAGAGATTTGGGATTTAAACAAGTTCTGTTCATTCTCAAGCAATACGGCACAAATAGACTCTACCTTTATTAGCATATTATTGCACCTCCCCACCTAAGATACCTTTTACTTCCATTAATCACCTCACAAGGATCAGCTTCAACCAGTGCTAAACATCTAACACCTTTAACAGATCTTCTCAATGATCCGGGACCCAGATGGCCAGGCAATCAGCTAATCTACAACTACTCACCGAGCCCCACAGAGAACGTCTCTTCTAGACACAATGGAAAACCCTGGCTAAAATGGTAGGGCAATGTCCCCAGTTCCATGAAACATGCATTCTAGAGAGTGGTGACAGATAGTAAATAGATGAATGAGATATTCAGACAGTAATAAAGGTGATAAAAACAAACATTTGTGCATGATGTTGAACAGAGTGACAGAGCCTAACTTATGCTAGTGAGGGAACTCCTGGCTGAGAAAGTGACAGTGGCCGAGGCATGCCTGTCAAGCCCAACATGGTGAACGTAGCAAGACCTCTGCGAAGGAAGAGAGCACTGTAGATCTGAGGCTGTACAGAGGATGAAGAGAAGGATATTTTAACCCAGGTCTTTAAAGTTTGCTGAGAATGTGTTAAATGGAAAACAAGTGAGAGAAAGCAGGGGGAACAAAAGGAGGAAAGAAGACTAATTTAAGAGAAAAAAATCTGCTCTTACAAACCATTCAATTACCTAACTTCCCACTCCTGCAAATGGACCATGTATTATCCAAGTTTACATTTCACTCATTCCACTCTTCCATTTTATTTCCTAATCACACTTCAATTAAATTAAAATGTACTAAGTTGCTTTACCAGAAAAATTCTGTGCTTTATGCAGTGTGAAATATAGATATAAGTAATATGCGAGTTTTCCTCTCAAGGAATTTATTGGGACAGTTTTAGCATCTACCTAGTAATTTCTGGAGTGTCCAAAATATTGTTATACAGTGGGACAGCAAAAAAGAAAATGTGAAAATAAAGTGTGACCACAAAGAAGAAATTTAAAGAATAGAAAAATGAAAAAGTGACAAATAACTTGTCATGTAAGTTCTATGGCAAATACAAAAATATTAAGCAAAATGATTTTTCTACGAGACTTGTGAGACAGAGGGACACAGAGAAAAGAGAAATGCAAAGGCTTGTGCAAGAAGAATTCTGAGGGTGATGTGCTAGGATCTATTTGTTATTTTTCCTGAAAATAAGATATATTCCAGAATGTAAAGGTCAAAAGAAAGGAACAAGCATCGCATGACACTAATCCTGGCATTTTCCCAGTTTCTCATGGACGAATTTAAGAACTTTGTACACTTTACATATAATACTTTATATTGATTATATAACAATATTGGTTGAACCTACCACAAATCATGTAACAAATTTTTCAGGCAAATACTTACAGTGAAATTAATTATACTTCTCACCAGATTTAGCAACTGAAAAGTATGGTAATTATTACTAAAAAGTCAATAATGAAATAACTGTGTATGCCTTTTAAAGAATATAATTTTGTATATTTTAATATTAAGATGTGCATGTAAAGAAAACAAGTACTGCTAGAATAAAAATACAATATACTATAATTGAGTGCTACTCAAGAAATTTCATGAAATTACAACAAAATTGTATCACTATAATATAAAACAATTAAATTATTTAATAGTTCAGCAAATCATGATTGCTCAATCTAAATATCTATTTGCATAAATGAACCATTAATAACTTTGATAACACACATATTCTTTCAGAATTGACTGATGAACCAAACATTTGATATGTCTTTCAACTAATAAGCACTAATACTTAAAATATAAACAAATTGCCAGTATTAATAACCCCAACTTGAGTTAAACACAGGTTTATTTATTGTGCATTTAGTCCCCAAATTCTTCCATTTTCTTAGATGTAAGAAGCTCACAATTTGCCATTTTAATAAAATCTGTATAAATGTATTTAATATTCAAAATCTGACTTGTTGTCAGCCCTAATTAAAGTAAACAAAGCTTTGCAATGAATGAATTTAATTACTTAGAAACTGGTATGTCTAAGATGAAAAGCAAACGAGTGTGATCTAATCTCAGCAAAGAATATTTATGATTATAAGTTTTGTCAATAGCAAAGTGCACCAACTGTTCATATATCTGACTTCCAAGAGATACATGAATGCTAATCAGTTCATTAGAGGCATCTAGGTTGTGATATTTAGCGACAGGATATAGGAGCTTTCTTGTCCATGGAGTATAATTGTACTCAGAATGAAAAATTGTTTCCAACAAAGCTTCATCCTTCCTGTTTCTGATTTCCTGCTGGCTGCTTTTTATGAGCTGCATACCTTTCAATAAGCCAACATCATTCAGCTTCTGTGTCATATGAACACAAATATGGATAGGTCTTGAATTGTCTGCTGAGCAGGATTCTACTAACCTTATTCTAATCTCAAGAATTTATTTCAGGTCCTATGTTCCAGATAACTGAGATTCATAATTAGTACATGCACAATGTATTACTGGAAACTGTATGCAAATAAAACCTTTTCAAAAATGCTTTCTATCTATATGGAACAATAAAAAGTGCCTCAATGAACAGTTCTTAATGATCACAATACTGTCGCATATGAATATTGTAACATGATAAAATGGTGGGTGGGAGGAGTTAAGAATGATGCAACATGTAATTCTACAATAACAAATTTAGGCTTAACCATATTTTGTCAAAGGAGAAGGTGTGGCAAACACCTTGGATAAACAAAGACTTCATCTTCAGCTTTCAAAATACAACCTTCTCAAATGTAGTGATAAAGACATCCTGCCTAATAAAAAAAGAAACTATGTGGATAGGAAACATATGAAAGGAAACAAACATATCAGCCTGAATTGATTATTGCTGGAGTGAATTTTTATGATATTTCCCAAAAGAGATGGTGCAGAAAGCTAAAATTGAACTAATTCACAATTAGGCTGAAAATATACAGTATAAAGTATAAAGTCTATGACAAGCCAAATAATAATTTTGTGATTTGCAAAATCTCAGGGAAGAAGAAATGAAAAGAGGAAAAGTAGTTATTTTACGTATCTCAGTTTAAAATAAAATATTAGGAGTATCTACTTATAAATACTTGTTTAGAAGTGGGTTATCCTTTCATATGGAATTCTGAAGCTCATATGGGATTTTAAAAATGTACAGTTGTAATATTTTATTATAAGGCAAAAGATCTAAGTCTCTAATTTCACAGAATGGTTTGGAGAGCAACTCAACAGTTTCTGGAAATTAAAAAAAAAGTTCATTACTTCAATTACTCATTAAAGATAAGTTCACTGACAAAGTGGGGCTTCCCTGATAGCTCAGTTGGTAAAGAATCTACCTGCAATGCAAAAGACCCTGGTTTGATTCTTGGGTTGGGAAGATGCCCTGGAGAAGGGATAGGCTACCCACTCCAGTATTCCTGGGCTTCACTTGTGGCTCAAGTGGTAAAGAATCTGCCTGCAATGTGGGAGACCTGGGTTCTATTCCTGGGTTAGGAAGATCCCCTGGAGAAGAGAAAGGCTGCCCACTCCAGTGTGTAGTCCATGGGGTGGGTAGCAAAAAGTCGAACATGACCAAGCGACTTTCACTTCCCACTGAAAAAGTTAGTGAAACCAAAATAATGAAATTCAAAGGACCTTAAATTAAGCAGGACAATCCTAATGCTATTAGTTTCTATATATATATGCATATCTACAGACATACATCCACACATGTACTGGTCAATTTAATTTGGGTCAGGAAATACCTATACCAGTAAGACTGTGATAATTCAGTTTTGCTTTTTGGAACAGTGTAGTATTTCTAAAGGAAATTTTAAAGTTTCTTGAATATGAGTTAAGTTTTGATATGCAAAAATTCATTTTTGAAATTAAGCTGACAGTCACACCAGTTTATAAAGTCTTCATCTGCTTCAAAAGTATTGGTCCATTTCAAAAGTATCTATATCACAACATGATACTAAATTCAAACTTCCTCAAATTGAATCTTCCTATCCTTTCAATTTACTATGAACATCAGAAGGAAATAAGGCATCTGGAAGGAAAATGAGAATGAATTAGATTAATAAAAAGGAAAAAAAGGAATGAAATTAACAGAATAAATCTCTGTATTATTCACTACAGGCAAAATCCTTGATAAATTTCCTTGCAAGAACATAAAGGATAAATTTTCTATAGTTGGGCCTTATAGAGTGATTTCTGGTTATACAAGTACACTTAAAAAGTTAAGTAAATTGTATTCCTAATTGACTAGTAATTTAAAGTTATTTAGACATCAAAGGATATGGACATCTTTGTCACAAACTTATCATGCAAGTCTTCAGGAGGGGGAAAGATTTTCAAATCTTTCTCAAGCTGTTGAAGTTGCCTTCCCATCTGCTTCAAGTTCTTTTCCAGGGTTTCTACAGAAACTAAAAGAGAGAATATTATATGCCTTAAAAGGACGAAATTATAATATAAAAAAGTAAAATATTCTAGAAACAAAACACATGAAAAACCTTACAATAATAATGAAAAATCCACAAAAATAAAGGAAAGGTGAATTTCACTTAAAGTTTTAAAAATCTTTTAATTTTTAAATCCAGAAATGAAGAAAATAAAAAAAATTTTAAAAACAGGAAAATTTTGGTAAAGCTCACATACACAAACCACATATAAGAAATATCTTTTGTTGAAAATCAAAGTTCTTAACCTCTATAAACAATACAAAATAATCAGTCAACTAAGAAAAGGTGGCAAAGAAAGAGGAAGTTTTTAAAATTAAATCTATTTCAATATGATTTGAGCACTTTTCAGAATGATGGTCTTTTGAGAGGGAAAAAATGTACAAAGAAAAGACGGGAAAACTCTGCTCTCTTGTCCAAGGTCACCTACATCAGGAATGAAAAGATATCAGGGGTTCTTTGAGTACCATGGGAAACAAATTTCAAACTTTCTTTACTGGTACTCTGAGAACAAGTAAACTCTGTTTCTTAAATAATAAAGTGTTTTTTTGTATACATTCATGCCTAGTAAAAGTCACAAGTAATCCAAGCATACAGCTAAACCCAGTTGACTACATTTAAGTATTCTGTGGATAGATGGATAGTTGGAAGACAAATAAACTATATTTTTAATTAACATTTAAATTAAATATATTAACACACTATTGAACAAAATCACATACTTAAAATATTATGATTAAATCACTGATCAGATTTTACTACACACAGACACACATCAAATCTGGCAGATAGATATCTAGAGAAAAGACAAATAAGTCTGAGGAACTCTCATATAACAAAGAGCACAAGGCAAACACTGGGAAGGAACATAAGTGGATTAATTTTTTCTGATATCTAATACATCATTCCAGCACCATCCACTTCTCTAATACCCACTGGTGTCTCCCAATTCACTGACACTCATTTCCTGGAGTTAGCCCAGAACCCACATGTTTAAGGACTCAGTCCCATAAAGATTGCCCTCACTTGAGAGGGCAAGTTACAGGGATCACCTATACTTCTAACCAATGATAAATTCAAGGGTTCTCATGCACTCCCTCCACCCCATTTATTTTCTATAATTTACTGGGATGCCTCATAGAACTTGCCAAGTACTGTACTTGCTACTACAGCTTTTATTGTAAAGGATCGAACTCAGGAACAGCCAAATGGAAGACATGCCCAGGGCAAGAACACGGAAGGAGGGCTGCACGAGGCCCCACGTTCTCTGGGCGCAGTGCACGCATGGCCTCCCGGAGCACCCACGTGTTCACTGTAACACAAGGCCTCTATGCCTCTTCATCTCAGCAAAGCCTCACAATACAGCTGCGATTAACCCGATCACGGGCTCTCCTGCCTGAACTGGAGGTGAGAGGGAGGACTGAAACATGTGTCCCTCTGACCTCCTGGTTGGTACTTCTGTCAACCAGTGCCCTCATCCTGAAGTTCCCCAAGCTGGCCCTGTTCCCGTCTGCCAAGTCATCTCATTGGCATACAAAGACACTCATCATGTTACAAGGATGTTAGGAACCAGGACAAAAGTCAAATGCATAGTTTTTCCTCTGTCCCATGGACGCTGCAGTGTGCGTCTGGTCAGCAGGTGGGACCCCAGTGCCTGCAGGGAGGCTGAGAGGAACATGCTTCTGATCCACTAGCTGTCCTCAGACCTGCATGGCGGCCATGCCTGCGCTCAGCGGGGGCTGGCGGCTCATGAATGGAGACAGAGCCTTCCCAGGGAGTGCCTGCTCCTCAGTGGGTGGGAGAAGGGCTTCAGGCAAAGGCTTCTCAGGGAATCCTGGGAGCCCTTCCCAACTCATGGGCAGCCAGCTGGGTCAGGGACAATGTTCTATCACCACATGAGTAAAATAGGAAGAATCTCACCTCATACTTTTACCTCACTGATATTTCATGAAGATCAACTGCTATAATATAGGATGAATTTTGTAAAAATAAAATGGATTATGTGATGTTAATCTTATTCGGAGAACTCAGTAAGACTTAGTGAATGCCTTAAAGACTGAATCAACAGTAAAATCAAAGGAAACAAACAAAATCACCGCAACCATCATCATTGCCAGGAAAAGTGCTGTAGAAAGAAAAGTTGCTAATTATAAGAGTAAAATGTTTGGAATGTTAGGAAACTCTGGGGCATATTCAAACATCTACGGTTGGCATCATAAGGAGAAAAAAGTTGTCTCACAAAATGATTCTGTGGCTACTTAACAGATAGAAATCCCATTAAGCTGTTACGTAAGCTTCATCAGCTGTACCTGATTACATTATTTGTGCATTATAGTTAAGACAATTTAACCATAATTGATCAACTTTTCACTGCTGGTTTTTAAATAAAGATGAAACCACAGTCGGAAGAAAGAAAGGTGCAT
>SJYW01038968.1:641020-669871 GCA_006410735.1 Raphicerus campestris
CTCCAAAATCACTGCAGATGGTGACTCCAAAATCACTGCAGATGAAATTAAAAGATGCTTACTCCTTGGAAGAAAAGTTATGACCTACCTAGGTAGGTAGCATATTCAAAAGCAGAGACATTTTTTTGCCGACTAAGGTCCGTCCAGTCAAGGCTATGGTTTTTCCAGTGGTCATGTATGGATGTGAGAGTTGGACTGTGAAGAAGGCCGAGCATGGAAGAACTGATGCTTTTGAACTGTGGTGTTGGAGAAGACTCTTGAGAGTCCCTTGGACTGCAAGGAGATCCAAACAGTCCATTCTGAAGGAGATCAGCCCTGGGATTTCTTTGGAAGGAATAATGCTAAAGCTGAAACTCCAGTACTTTGGCCACCTCATGCGAGGGGTTGACTCATTGGAAAACACTCTGATGCTGGGAAGGATTGGGGGCAGGAGAAGAAGGGGGACGACAGAGGATGAGATGGCTGGATGGCATCACTGACTCGATGGACATGAATCTGAGTGAACTCCAGGAGTTGGTGATGGACAGGGAGGCCTGGCGTGCTGCAATTCATGGGGTCGCAAGAGTCGGATACGACTGAGCGACTGAACTGAACTGATGATCTGTACCCATAGAACTACTCTGGTTTTCACTTTCAGGACAGTAATCAATAAACAGTACGAGATATTTACCACCTTCTTATAAGTTAGGCTTAGTGTTAGATGATTTTGCCCAACTAGAGGTGAATATGAGTGTTCTGAACATGTTTAAGTTAAACTAGGTAAAGCTGTGATCTTTGGTTAGGCAGATGTATTCAATGAGTTTTCAACTTAGTTTCAACTTACAANGATGGACAGGGAGGCCTGGCGTGCTGCAATTCATGGGGTCGCAAGAGTCGGATACAACTGAGCGACTGAACTGAACTGATGATCTGTACCCATAGAACTACTCTGGTTTTCACTTTCAGGACAGTAATCAATAAACAGTACGAGATATTTACCACCTTCTTATAAATTAGCCTTAGTATTAGATGATTTTGCCCAACTAGAGGTGAATATGAGTGTTCTGAACATGTTTAAGTTAGGCTAAGGTAAGCTGTGATCTTTGGTTAGGCAGATGTATTCAATGAATTTTCAACTTAGTTTCAACTTGAGGGTTTATCTGAGTGTAACATCATCATAAGTCAAGGAAGATCTGTTCAGAAAATGAGGGCTTTTTTGTTACATTTTTCTACACAACACACTGCATGGGAATCACTTCTCTCTGTGGTGAAGTCTTGAGCAAGGAAAGGCAGACAGAAAGAAGGCAGGCAGAGGAGAGGAGGGCCACAGCAGTGGTGGGCTCCTGTCGGCCCTGTGGAGCTGCATCACCCATGCCAGGGCGAGAGCAGCAGCCCTGGCCTCCCCAACCAGGAGGAGTGCGTGAAAGACACAAGACTGTTAGAAGAGAAAGCAGTAGTGATGGGAGAAGTCTATCTAATGGAAAATCATATTACCTAAAAGAAGCTGACAACTCCTTTCTAATAAGATGTTCAAGACTATGGTAAATACTATAGAAAACAGACCAATAATAGAGATGTTTGTAACACTATTCAAAACGTTCCCTCACCATAATGATTTTGTGCACGTGTGTGTGGGAGGGAGGTTCAGATGGTAAAGAACCCATGTGCAGTGCAGAAGACCCGGGTTCCATCCCTGGTTCCAGAAGATCGCATGAAGGGAATGCAACCCACTTCAGTATTCTCGCCTGGAGAATTCCACAGAGGAGCCTGGCAGGGTACTTTATGGGGTTGCAGAGTTGGACATGACTGACTAAAACACACACACATGGTAAATATTAAGAATAGACTGATTTGCAAATTGTGCAACGAGTTTTCATGTATGGCTACAGGAGACCATGCAGGCTGGACAGTGTATCTCTGAACTTGAAACATGACAATTATTTGTGTGCTGCTTAGATCTTTGCCTTGAACTCCAACTGAGGGTTAAATATCTTTCCTTAATGTTTAATAGGCATCTTAAACTCACATTTTCAAACTGGAACTTACCTTCCTCCTGGACTGTGCTCCTGCATCTCAGTAAATGATTGGTGTTATGACTCCCCTCTTTCCCTCATAACCCATATATTCAGTACCAGAATAAATCTGGTTGGTTCTACCTTCAATGTATATGCTTTGCTTAAGCCCTCTCACCTCCGTGCTACCTCTTCCTGGTCCCAGCCAACAATCTTTCTCCCTGGGATTATTATTATAGCATCAAGTGGTTTCACTGCTTCCGTCACTTTCTCCATTTTTCCCAACAGAGCAGCCAAAGCAATCCTTTGAAAACCAAGTCAGCTGTCACTCTTTTGCTCAGAACCCTTCCAATGGTTCCCCATCTCAGAGCAAAATCAAAGTTCTTACAACGACCAGCAAGTCCCATGGGATGTCACCTCTCTGATCGTACCTCCTGTTACACCCTTCTCCACCCGCAATCCCAGATCACATCTATATCTAGGGCTTAGGTGCCTGTGCACCCCTCTTGTTACGTGCTTCTCTCACAGACCTTGTCTTATCTCTTCACACTTTGTCAGGTTTTCATACAAAGGTCTTCTCTGATCTCTTAACTTAAATTGCAAAAACACAAGTACCTGGCCTAGAATTCCACAGCTAAGCACCCAACACGATATACACTGACTTCTCTCTGGAATGCATAAATTTCAAGAGACCAGAGACTTCTTTTGTGTTCATGTACTCAATCCAGTGGGATTCCCTGGTGGCTTACGGTAAAGAATTTGCCAGCGAATGCAGGAGCAGTGGGTTCAGTCCCTGGGTCGGGAAAATCTCCTGGAGAAAGAGACGGCAGTGCACTCAGTGTTCTTGTCTGGAAGATCCCATGGACGGTGGAGCCTGATGGGCTATAGTCCATGGGGTCACAGAAGAGGGGAACATGACTTAGCAGCTAAACCACCACCACCACAACTCTATCCAGTACACCGAATGGCACCTGAGACAGAAGATATATTCAAAAAACAACTCATCAAATACTGACTGAATGAATGCATCATATATGAGCTGCTGTCACCGTTTCTTCTGTCACTCTAAGTCAGGCTAAGACTTATTCTTTTTTGTTTGGTTGATTTTGTTTTCTGTTTCAAGTGCCTAGGACAGTGTTTCCTAAGCAGTGAGAGTTCAATAAACATTTTGAAAAGAATCCTTTCAAAACACATCAAAAATTATTAATGAACATTATTTCTTTTTTCCGGAGAATATGTAGTTTGATAGACAGCTGCTGCGAAGCTACCATCATGGTGACAGACATTTACCCGCCACAAGTGTCTACCAACTGATCAGTTTTAAATCTCTGCTTCTGAGAAGAGAGGGAAAGGTTATCTAAGAAGACATTTTCTTCAGGTTTTCCTATGAATGTGAATAAAGTATTTTTGAATGTTTCTATTATTTCTATCATTTATGATCAGTATTAGATCATATTTTCATGTGGCATTTCTCAATAATCCTGGGCTAATAAACTTGATTTCACATAACATGCAAATACCTGCAGAAAAAAAGAACTATAAGTCGTTGAAGACCTGCTGGAGACTACTTGGTTTCAAAGGCTATGTAGTAGTAGAAACCTTTTTTTCAAAAGAAATCTTCTACTAAACTTCAAAATACGAAACAAAACTCTAGTGTCAGGCTGCAGCACAGAGGGTAAAGAGAATCCATTTTCCAAATTCCCCTCCCTATGCTGATGTAGCCTACTGGTGAAAATACATTGGGCTATACATTTATGATTTGTGCAAATTATTTTATGTATGTTATTCTATAATTGTTAGAAAAGCACAAAAGTCTTTCAACAATATAAATGTACAAAATTCTCGGTCTTATATGCTTTAGCTTGCATACATTTCAGGCAAGATATTAAAATTAATAATACATTATTCACAGAGATCCATGTTGACCTGCATCATTAATAACAGCATAGGAAGATATGTGTAAATAAGAAATAATCACTGAAAAGCAACAGCAACTACTACGAATGCAGAGAATATTTACACAGTGCTTACTAGGTGCTATATATAATTTTATAAATATTTACACACAGAAACCTATGGAGTCCTCACATCAAAGCTCTAAATTAAATACTAGTATCATCCCCAGTTCGGACGTAAGAAAACAGGGCCCAGCAAGGATGAGAAATGGGCAGTCGGGAGTTTAAACCCCAGCTGTCTAGTCTCAGAGTCTATGATGGTAACAGCCTCTCCCTTAATATAAGGTAGAACTACTCTGGAAGAGATGGGAACACCAGACCACCTGAGCNCCTGGCGTGCTGCAATTCATGGGGTCGCAAGAGTCGGATACAACTGAGCGACTGAACTGAACTGATGATCTGTACCCATAGAACTACTCTGGTTTTCACTTTCAGGACAGTAATCAATAAACAGTACGAGATATTTACCACCTTCTTATAAATTAGCCTTAGTATTAGATGATTTTGCCCAACTAGAGGTGAATATGAGTGTTCTGAACATGTTTAAGTTAGGCTAAGGTAAGCTGTGATCTTTGGTTAGGCAGATGTATTCAATGAATTTTCAACTTAGTTTCAACTTGAGGGTTTATCTGAGTGTAACATCATCATAAGTCAAGGAAGATCTGTTCAGACAATGAGGGCTTTTTTGTTACATTTTTCTACACAACACACTGCATGGGAATCACTTCTCTCTGTGGTGAAGTCTTGAGCAAGGAAAGGCAGACAGAAAGAAGGCAGGCAGAGGAGAGGAGGGCCACAGCAGTGGTGGGCTCCTGTCGGCCCTGTGGAGCTGCATCACCCATGCCAGGGCGAGAGCAGCAGCCCTGGCCTCCCCAACCAGGAGGAGTGCGTGAAAGACACAAGACTGTTAGAAGAGAAAGCAGTAGTGATGGGAGAAGTCTATCTAATGGAAAATCATATTACCTAAAAGAAGCTGACAACTCCTTTCTAATAAGATGTTCAAGACTATGGTAAATACTATAGAAAACAGACCAATAATAGAGATGTTTGTAACACTATTCAAAACGTTCCCTCACCATAATGATTTTGTGCACATGTGTGTGGGAGGGAGGTTCAGATGGTAAAGAACCCATGTGCAGTGCAGAAGACCCGGGTTCCATCCCTGGTTCCAGAAGATCGCATGAAGGGAATGCAACCCACTTCAGTATTCTCGCCTGGAGAATTCCACAGAGGAGCCTGGCAGGGTACTTTATGGGGTCGCAGAGTTGGACATGACTGACTAAAACACACACACATGGTAAATATTAAGAATAGACTGATTTGCAAATTGTGCAACGAGTTTTCATGTATGGCTACAGGAGACCATGCAGGCTGGACAGTGTATCTCTGAACTTGAAACATGACAATTATTTGTGTGCTGCTTAGATCTTTGCCTTGAACTCCAACTGAGGGTTAAATATCTTTCCTTAATGTTTAATAGGCATCTTAAACTCACATTTTCAAACTGGAACTTACCTTCCTCCTGGACTGTGCTCCTGCATCTCAGTAAATGATTGGTGTTATGACTCCCCTCTTTCCCTCATAACCCATATATTCAGTACCAGAATAAATCTGGTTGGTTCTACCTTCAATGTATATGCTTTGCTTAAGCCCTCTCACCTCCGTGCTACCTCTTCCTGGTCCCAGCCAACAATCTTTCTCCCTGGGATTATTATTATAGCATCAAGTGGTTTCACTGCTTCCGTCACTTTCTCCATTTTTCCCAACAGAGCAGCCAAAGCAATCCTTTGAAAACCAAGTCAGCTGTCACTCTTTTGCTCAGAACCCTTCCAATGGTTCCCCATCTCAGAGCAAAATCAAAGTTCTTACAACGACCAGCAAGTCCCATGGGATGTCACCTCTCTGATCGTACCTCCTGTTACACCCTTCTCCACCCGCAATCCCAGATCACATCTATATCTAGGGCTTAGGTGCCTGTGCACCCCTCTTGTTACGTGCTTCTCTCACAGACCTTGTCTTATCTCTTCACACTTTGTCAGGTTTTCATACAAAGGTCTTCTCTGATCTCTTAACTTAAATTGCAAAAACACAAGTACCTGGCCTAGAATTCCACAGCTAAGCACCCAACACGATATACACTGACTTCTCTCTGGAATGCATAAATTTCAAGAGACCAGAGACTTCTTTTGTGTTCATGTACTCAATCCAGTGGGATTCCCTGGTGGCTTACGGTAAAGAATTTGCCAGCGAATGCAGGAGCAGTGGGTTCAGTCCCTGGGTCGGGAAAATCTCCTGGAGAAAGAGACGGCAGTGCACTCAGTGTTCTTGTCTGGAAGATCCCATGGACGGTGGAGCCTGATGGGCTATAGTCCATGGGGTCACAGAAGAGGGGAACATGACTTAGCAGCTAAACCACCACCACCACAACTCTATCCAGTACACCGAATGGCACCTGAGACAGAAGATATATTCAAAAAACAACTCATCAAATACTGACTGAATGAATGCATCATATATGAGCTGCTGTCACCGTTTCTTCTGTCACTCTAAGTCAGGCTAAGACTTATTCTTTTTTGTTTGGTTGATTTTGTTTTCTGTTTCAAGTGCCTAGGACAGTGTTTCCTAAGCAGTGAGAGTTCAATAAACATTTTGAAAAGAATCCTTTCAAAACACATCAAAAATTATTAATGAACATTATTTCTTTTTTCCGGAGAATATGTAGTTTGATAGACAGCTGCTGCGAAGCTACCATCATGGTGACAGACATTTACCCGCCACAAGTGTCTACCAACTGATCAGTTTTAAATCTCTGCTTCTGAGAAGAGAGGGAAAGGTTATCTAAGAAGACATTTTCTTCAGGTTTTCCTATGAATGTGAATAAAGTATTTTTGAATGTTTCTATTATTTCTATCATTTATGATCAGTATTAGATCATATTTTCATGTGGCATTTCTCAATAATCCTGGGCTAATAAACTTGATTTCACATAACATGCAAATACCTGCAGAAAAAAAGAACTATAAGTCGTTGAAGACCTGCTGGAGACTACTTGGTTTCAAAGGCTATGTAGTAGTAGAAACCTTTTTTTCAAAAGAAATCTTCTACTAAACTTCAAAATACGAAACAAAACTCTAGTGTCAGGCTGCAGCACAGAGGGTAAAGAGAATCCATTTTCCAAATTCCCCTCCCTATGCTGATGTAGCCTACTGGTGAAAATACATTGGGCTATACATTTATGATTTGTGCAAATTATTTTATGTATGTTATTCTATAATTGTTAGAAAAGCACAAAAGTCTTTCAACAATATAAATGTACAAAATTCTCGGTCTTATATGCTTTAGCTTGCATACATTTCAGGCAAGATATTAAAATTAATAATACATTATTCAGAGATCCATGTTGACCTGCATCATTAATAACAGCATAGGAAGATATGTGTAAATAAGAAATAATCACTGAAAAGCAACAGCAACTACTACGAATGCAGAGAATATTTACACAGTGCTTACTAGGTGCTATATATAATTTTATAAATATTTACACACAGAAACCTATGGAGTCCTCACATCAAAGCTCTAAATTAAATACTAGTATCATCCCCAGTTCGGACGTAAGAAAACAGGGCCCAGCAAGGATGAGAAATGGGCAGTCGGGAGTTTAAACCCCAGCTGTCTAGTCTCAGAGTCTATGATGGTAACAGCCTCTCCCTTAATATAAGGTACAACTACTCTGGAAGAGATGGGAACACCAGACCACCTGAGCTGCCGCTTGAGAAACCTGTATGCAGGTCAGGAAGCAACAGTTAGAACTGGACATGGAACAACAGACTGGTTCCAAATAGGAAAAGGAGTACGTCAAGGCTGTATATTGTCACCCTGCTTATTTAACTTATATATTATATGCAGAGTACATCATAAGAAACGCTGGGCTGGAAGAAGCACAAGATGGAATCAAGATTGCTGGGAGAAATATCAATAACCTCAGATATGCAGATGACATCACCCTTATGCCAGAAAGTGAGTTCAGTTCAGTCGCTCAGTCGTGTCCGACTCTTTGCGACCCCATGAATCACAGCACAGCAGGCCTCCTTGTCTATTACCAACTTCCAGAGTTCACTCAGACTCACGTCCATTGAGTCAGTGATGCCATCCAGCCATCTCATCCTCTGTTGTCCCCTTCTTCTCCTGCCCCTAGTCCCTCTCATCATCAAAGTCTTTTCCAACGAGTCAACTCTTCACATGAGGTGGCCCAAGTACTGGAGTTTCAGCTTCAGCATCATTCCCTCCAAAGAAATCTCAGGGCTGACCTCCTTCAGAATGGACTACTTGGATCTCCTTGCAGTCCAAGGGACTCTCAAGAATCTTCTCCAAAACCACAGTTCAAAAGCCTCAATTCTTTGGAGCTCAGCCTTCTTCACATTCCAACTCTCACATCCATACATGACCACAGGAAAAACCATAGCCTTGACTAGACGGACCTTTGTTGGCTACTATGTCTCTGCTTTTGAATATACTATCTAGGTAGGTCATAACTTTTCTCCCAAGGAGTAAGCGTCTTTTAATTTCATGGTAGAAAGTGAAGAGGAACTTAAAAGCCTCTTGATGAAAGTGAAAGAGCAGAGTGAAAAAGCTGGCTTAAAGCTCAACATTCAGAAAACGAAGATCATGGCATCTGGTCCCATCACTTCATGGCAAATAGAGGAGAAACAGTGGAAACAGTGCCAGACTTTATGTTTTTGGGCTCCAAAATCACTGCAGATGGTAACTGCAGCCATGAAACTAAAAGACGCTTACTCCTTGGAAGAAAAGTTATGACCAACTTAGACAGCATATTTAAAAGGAGAGACATTATTTTGCTAACAAAAGTCCGTCTAGTCAAGGCTATGGTTTTTCCAGTGAGATGTGAGAGTTGGAATGCGAAGAAAGCTGAGCGCTGAAGAATTGAAGAACTGTGGTGTTGGAGAAGACTCTTGAGAGTCCCATGGACTGCAAGGAGATCCAACCAGTCCATTCCGAAGATCAGCCCTAGGATTTCTTTGGAAGGAATGATGCTAAAGTTGAAACTCCAGGACTTTGGCCAACTCACGCAAAGAGTTGACTCATTGGAAAAGACTCTGATGCTGGAAGGGATTGGGGGCATGAGGAGAAGGGGATGATGGGATGAGATGGTTGAATGGCATCACTAACTAGATGGACATGAGTTTGAGTGAACTCTGGGAGTTGGTGATGGACAGGGAGGCCTGGCGTTCTGCGATTCATGGGGTCACAAAAAGGCGGACACAACTGAGTGACTGAACTGAACTGATCATGTTTTTATTTCACTCACTGAAGTCATTTATTAGAACTATTGTAATCATCACAACCTGTCAATAAAGCCTCCTTAAATTCAGAGGCATGTTAATAAATTTCTATTTTAATTGCTTCACAAGCTCATCAACAATAACCCTTAAATGCCCAAACATTTCACAACTTAATATAAATGTGTTCCATATATAAACCTAACAGTGAGGGAACCCTTATTTTATAATTAGTTGTTATAATTAATTTTAATATCATTTTATAATACTCAAGAGATGATGGTGCTGCCTCCATGCCCTCACAGGACTGATGACAAGGATGGCAGGATTTGGTTGAGTAGTGTCTCCCAAACTCTACATCCGCCCAGAACAGAATGTGACTTATTTTTAAACAGGATCTTTGTAAAGAGTTAAGGATCTCAAGATGAAATCATCCTGTATCTTGGGTGGGACCTAAATCAAATGACTGGTGTCTTTGTAGTGAGAAGTGAGAATACAGGGGCACAGAGAAGAAAGCACTATGAAAACGGGGGGCAGAGCAATGCAAGACTTGCCAGCAGCCACCAGCAGCTGAGGGAGAAGCACTGGATGGCTCCTCCCCAGAGGCTCCAGAAGAACCCAATCCTACCAACACCTGGATTTCTGTATTCCTGAATAGCTAGGTACTAAATTTATGCAGGTTTAAAGTGACCTGTAGTGATAGCTCATGGCAGCCCTAGGAAACTAATACAACTACTAATTCAAGACTCTGCAAGCTGTATAAACAGTCTGGTTCTGGGAAGCAGTTAGCAGTTCTACCTTCAGCATCTTTTCAGCTCCACGACTCTTCACCCAGTTGGTTACATGTCAACTTTGTAATGAAATTCAGCAGCCAGCCATAACTGTATTTGCTCCATCCACTGCATAGGCGTCTTTATAGTACATAGATTTGTCATATTTAAGCTGCCCTTCAGAACACCCTGGAGTTTTTATCTACCTAGTTTGTAATTTCCCACTTCATGTTGCAAAACAGAAGTACAGTAAATACTGCTTTCCAGCCAGAAGCCTAAGAAAGCTCCAAGACCTTGGCTGTCCCTGTTGCCCCTGTCCTGTTACAATGATGATAGCTCTGGCTTATAGGTGAGGCTGACAGAACTGTTCAAGTAGCTATTGCAAATCTGCAAGAGGACAAAAATCTGCAAATACTGTAAACTGTTAGTTTCTCAAAAAGATTAACACTATATTGATGCCACTTTCAGTCTGCTAACCTCCAAAAAGATATAGAGGTCTTCCTGATGCAGTTTTCTTCTTCATCATCGTCTATCAGCCCCAGCAGCACCCAATTCAGGAAATGTTCCCGGCTCCATATCTCAGAAAGCAATCTTTAACTGCAAGTAGTTCCTCATGCCAGTGTATTTCAATGTCAGTCTACAGAGTCCTTAATCCTTATAGAGATTTTAGCCATTTTCTTTCTATATTCTTTTCTGCTGCCTTCCGAAACAGTTTACATTTGTATTATAAAATAGTGTAATATTTACAACCTCATCTGCAAATTGCCAATTTCAACTTTGGAAGCCAAATTTACATAGATAATCGTGGAAATAAACTGGCAAGATTTAAGTAAAATGCTGCTCACCAAACAATTTAAACCTATTGGTTCTTTACCAGTACACCATATTCCCAGTGCACTATAAATATTTTTCATAAATGCTGCAATTACCTTGTGAATGTTTCAGTTGTATTTCATCATACCCTTTTATGTTAAAAGTGTTAACTTGTTGAATGTAAAATTTACATGAACGGCTCTTTTAGTAAGTATATGGAAACCTACATGTGAATTCTCTTTTTAAAATAAATTTATTTTAAATTATTTTTAGTTTGTAGTAATATTAAAATTGTTTTACAATTCCTGAGTATATGTATTAGATGGCTAGAGATCGTCAAAATAGATCATTGAGACATAACTAAACAGGAGTCACAGACTAGCGTTTTGACATAGCTTCTTACTCTCCCTCTATATGTAAAATAATATTTTCACTATTTCCAAATGCTAATAAAAAAGGGTAAAACCATCTATTCATATCTCAATTTTAGAAAAATGTCAGTAGTTCAACTAGTCTTTGTTGGCTACTTGTTTACAAGAAAAATTCAACTATTACATAGTAGCAAAAAAGAGATAGTGGTAAAGAAATATATGCAGATGTAGTGAGCACAAGACATGATGAAACAAAACTAAAACTTGTAAATTTAGCTATATGTAAATGAATGCATTCTAAAATAAAATCCAGGAGACGTAAGAACGCACTCTGAAAATTAAATGTAAACACTCATGAATATATTTATTTAGAATGCCTCAATATTTCCTTATACATATACTAATTTATGTGTCATGCCTATTCAAGAAAGAATTGACACATACTTATAATAATTATTTAAAACCATGTGATAATTCATGGTTTGTATAGGAACCTTTGCTACTCCTGAACTGATTACTAGTGAATACCCAACACTGCAGGTCTATAATTGTTCCTTAAAGTTATCTGATAAGGTCAAAGATCATGCAACATAGGCCACTCTGGGTTTCCCAGGGGACTTAGTGGTAAAGAAATCCACCTGCCAAGCAGGAGATGCAGGTTCAGTCCTGGGATCAGAAAGATCCCTTGGAGAAGGAAATGGCAACTCATTCCAGTATTCTTGTTTGGGAAATCCCATGTACAGAGAAGCCTGGCAGGCTACAGTCAATGCGGGTCACAAAAGAGTCAGATACAACTTAGCAACTAAACAACAATACAAAACAGGCCATTCTAATGCCAAAAAACTAAGCAAGAAAAATGTTTCAAGTTATTATATTAATTTGTAAGATTGATTTCTCCTGAAGCACCTCTCCTTGGCTCGTACTCTCTCTCTTGTGCACTCAAAGGGCTGGTCTTTGTATGCTCAGCCATGATGTCTCCTCTGTGTATTCAAATTGCCTTTTCTTATAAGGACACAAGTCACACTGTATTAGTGCCCACCCTAAGGGTCCCATTTTAACTTAATCACCAGTTTAAGGGCCCTATCTCCATATACAGTCACATTCTGAGGTACTAGGTTCAACATATGAAGAGGTTCAACATATGAAGGGCTCCAACATATGGTGACAGAATTCAGCCCATAACAATATATTTTGTGCTCTTTATTGACAATTCAGTTAAAGCGACATCCTACATGTTGTTTTTTCTTTTAACTAAATTATATTATAAATGCCACCCCCCCTCCACTAATGTGTCCTGTCAAATTATTTCATTGTATTGGCAGTGAAGTGAAGTTGCTCAGTTGTGTCCAACTCTTTGTGACCCCATGGAGCCTATCAGGCTCCTCTGTCCATGGGATTTTCCAGGCAAGAGTGCTGGAGTGGATTGCCATTTCCTTCTGCAGGGGATCTTCCTGATCCAGGAATCGAACCCGGCTCTCCTGGCTTGCAGGCAGACGCTTTACTGTCTGAGCCACCAGGGAAGTATTGGCAGACATACACACTAATGTGTATATTCATAAAACTCTAGTATTTTACAGTTGATCTGAAATACCAAAATAATTATTTATCCTGAAAAACTACAAGACGCTAACGTTAGTCTTCATGACACAATGGTTCCAAAAATTATGTTAGCTGTGTTGTTACTTTTGTTGCACAATAAATATTTTTATATATTTAAAATATACACGTAAAATATAAAATGAAGTCAAAATAATAACTAATACTGAATATTTAAAATACATATCCAACTTGCTAATACATTTTTAATTGTCATTTTTGGAACTCTATAGCATAAACAGGTTAATGGAAGACTTTGAAAATGCTTTCTGCTTGTTACAGCAGATGAATTGGAAATTTTCATACACTGCGCATTTCCAGGTGGCAGCCACCTGGAAATTAAGCGCTCTAAATGCTCACAGTAGGTGAACAAAAGACAAACATTTGGTATTTAGTAAGGCATTTATCATAAACTGTTGGAAAGTCATGAGGAATTGAAAACCAGGAGATGTATTTGACTGACAAATATTTGGGTCAGACCAAGGAATTACTAGCTAAAAGCAAATAAACAGTCTTAAAAGCAGAGAGGTCTATAAAATGGAGCAAACAAAAACTCAAATATAAAGCATCAAANGCCCACCCTAAGGGTCCCATTTTAACTTAATCACCAGTTTAAGGGCCCTATCTCCATATACAGTCACATTCTGAGGTACTAGGTTCAACATATGAAGAGGTTCAACATATGAAGGGCTCCAACATATGGTGACAGAATTCAGCCCATAACAATATATTTTGTGCTCTTTATTGACAATTCAGTTAAAGCGACATCCTACATGTTGTTTTTTCTTTTAACTAAATTATATTATAAATGCCACCCCCCCTCCACTAATGTGTCCTGTCAAATTATTTCATTGTATTGGCAGTGAAGTGAAGTTGCTCAGTTGTGTCCAACTCTTTGTGACCCCATGGAGCCTATCAGGCTCCTCTGTCCATGGGATTTTCCAGGCAAGAGTGCTGGAGTGGATTGCCATTTCCTTCTGCAGGGGATCTTCCTGATCCAGGAATCGAACCCGGCTCTCCTGGCTTGCAGGCAGACGCTTTACTGTCTGAGCCACCAGGGAAGTATTGGCAGACATACACACTAATGTGTATATTCATAAAACTCTAGTATTTTACAGTTGATCTGAAATACCAAAATAATTATTTATCCTGAAAAACTACAAGACGCTAACGTTAGTCTTCATGACACAATGGTTCCAAAAATTATGTTAGCTGTGTTGTTACTTTTGTTGCACAATAAATATTTTTATATATTTAAAATATACACGTAAAATATAAAATGAAGTCAAAATAATAACTAATACTGAATATTTAAAATACATATCCAACTTGCTAATACATTTTTAATTGTCATTTTTGGAACTCTATAGCATAAACAGGTTAATGGAAGACTTTGAAAATGCTTTCTGCTTGTTACAGCAGATGAATTGGAAATTTTCATACACTGCGCATTTCCAGGTGGCAGCCACCTGGAAATTAAGCGCTCTAAATGCTCACAGTAGGTGAACAAAAGACAAACATTTGGTATTTAGTAAGGCATTTATCATAAACTGTTGGAAAGTCATGAGGAATTGAAAACCAGGAGATGTATTTGACTGACAAATATTTGGGTCAGACCAAGGAATTACTAGCTAAAAGCAAATAAACAGTCTTAAAAGCAGAGAGGTCTATAAAATGGAGCAAACAAAAACTCAAATATAAAGCATCAAATAATGCTCGTGAAAACTCAAGATGTAGAAATGGAAAAAATTTAAAAAAAGAAAAAAGAAACAGGCAATCATTAAAACTACTCTGAAAACACACTGAATAGTGCCCTCTCTCTGGAAGCTACTTCCTTTCTCAGCAGTTCCAGGAACAGTGTCTAACACAGAGTAGTAGTCCTTAAACAGTGGTCTAAGACTTTCTGGAAAATCTAAAAATTTACCCTTAAATATAGACTGGAATATACCGACACTTAGGTGACGCTCCCAGCAAGCACCAGGAAGAAGCATCAAAGGGAAAGGACATTTCCTGTAAGGTTGCTGACACAGGAGAGAGTGAGAGGCCTTTCCAGCACAGCAGCCACTTCCCACGGCAACTACCAGCATTCTCAGCTGAGGTGCTAAGGGCTGCAAAGAGTCACAGAAATGAGAAAAAGGAAATCAGAAGAAAGTGGGCCAAGAAGGATTTTTTCAAGTAAATCAAATTTGGAGAGGAGACAGTAATGGAGTCATAATCAAGAGCCATATTTGCAGCAAAGGGTGATCTATACATTGCAACATAGCTGGAGATTGAAAAGTAAGCTGCTGAATATACAAGTGTGGAGCTTAGAAGGAAGTCTAGAAAAAAAATTTGTAAGTCATTAATTTAATGATTTTATTTAAGCCCTTGGGGACTAAAGAGATCACCTAAGGAGACGCTACAGGGAGAAAAAATGGGAAGGACTCAGTATCAGACCAATAATAACAGCACTACTGAAAAGGTGTATAGAAGAAGTCAAATATGTGAGAAGAAAAGGGAGGAGTCAGTTGGGACAGAAGTCAGATGAGAGTAAGCTAACTGGAGCTACGCCAAGACACAACCACACCTTGGACCAGCTGCAAGACAGTCCACAGTTCCTCACATGTTAGTCACACAGCATGTGCTTGTCAAATGAATGAATAAGTGAGTTAACACATTAGTGTGGCATCTCAGGAATTCTGGGTTAACTATCTAGGGAAGAATGGAAATATCTGGAAGAGCTATAGTAGCAGCAGTAGTAATAACAGTAGTGTTAGTCGCTCAGTCATGTCCAACTCTACGACCCCATGGACTGTAGACCGCCAGGCTCTTCTATCCATGGAATGCTCCAGTCGGTATTGGAATGGGTTGCCATTCCCTTCTCCAGAGGATCTTCCTACCCAGGGATAGAACGCAGGTCTCCTGCATTGCAGGCAGATTCTTTACCATCTGAGCCACCAGGGAAGAGCTATAATACCCTAAAAAGACATGGGTTCAACAAGGTGAAATTGTAAATTTACCTTGGTATTATTTTAATACATTTTAAAATCCCCAAAGTTTGGTCGTATTTTCTAATCATTAGTAAAATATCATTCCAATTTAATAATGAAATTATTGTGAAATAATCAGTAACACCATCATGGATTAGAGTTCATTAATTTCAACTGTTTAGACCAGGGGAAAATGTATCTAACCCTTAGAAATCCATTAAGGAAAGAAATATTACAACAGTATACAGAAATACAATAATGACCCAAAATATTTTCACTGAAATACAACAGAAAAGCTGTAAGCCATCATCTTTTAGCTGAGAAGCAGCCCTAATGAAGTAGATTCTTGAAAATTGTCATACGGGTAAGCTCATTAGTTGTAATGAAAGTTCTCCCTGCTGATCCAGGAGTACCTAATGGCCAGGATTTGTTGTGTCTCAAAAACAAAGATACTTTTTAATTCATGTGATAGCTCACTGAGGAGACTTCAAATCTGGAAACTTTCAAATGATGATATAAAATACAAGAGCATGAAAACTTTTCAAAGCAAACATAGACTCATTTCATCTAAAACATTAAATCTGTTCCTCTAAAATCTCATCCATTAATAAGGTAATACAATCATAAAAAGAAATCAGGTGCAACAATCACCTACACTATAAAAAAAAAAATTCTCTCAGTGATGGCTTTTCTATTTCAAATATGAAGTTGGCTGCTCCCCTTGANAGGAAATCAGAAGAAAGTGGGCCAAGAAGGATTTTTTCAAGTAAATCAAATTTGGAGAGGAGACAGTAATGGAGTCATAATCAAGAGCCATATTTGCAGCAAAGGGTGATCTATACATTGCAACATAGCTGGAGATTGAAAAGTAAGCTGCTGAATATACAAGTGTGGAGCTTAGAAGGAAGTCTAGAAAAAAAATTTGTAAGTCATTAATTTAATGATTTTATTTAAGCCCTTGGGGACTAAAGAGATCACCTAAGGAGACGCTACAGGGAGAAAAAATGGGAAGGACTCAGTATCAGACCAATAATAACAGCACTACTGAAAAGGTGTATAGAAGAAGTCAAATATGTGAGAAGAAAAGGGAGGAGTCAGTTGGGACAGAAGTCAGATGAGAGTAAGCTAACTGGAGCTACGCCAAGACACAACCACACCTTGGACCAGCTGCAAGACAGTCCACAGTTCCTCACATGTTAGTCACACAGCATGTGCTTGTCAAATGAATGAATAAGTGAGTTAACACATTAGTGTGGCATCTCAGGAATTCTGGGTTAACTATCTAGGGAAGAATGGAAATATCTGGAAGAGCTATAGTAGCAGCAGTAGTAATAACAGTAGTGTTAGTCGCTCAGTCATGTCCAACTCTACGACCCCATGGACTGTAGACCGCCAGGCTCCTCTATCCATGGAATGCTCCAGTCGGTATTGGAATGGGTTGCCATTCCCTTCTCCAGAGGATCTTCCTACCCAGGGATAGAACGCAGGTCTCCTGCATTGCAGGCAGATTCTTTACCATCTGAGCCACCAGGGAAGAGCTATAATACCCTAAAAAGACATGGGTTCAACAAGGTGAAATTGTAAATTTACCTTGGTATTATTTTAATACATTTTAAAATCCCCAAAGTTTGGTCGTATTTTCTAATCATTAGTAAAATATCATTCCAATTTAATAATGAAATTATTGTGAAATAATCAGTAACACCATCATGGATTAGAGTTCATTAATTTCAACTGTTTAGACCAGGGGAAAATGTATCTAACCCTTAGAAATCCATTAAGGAAAGAAATATTACAACAGTATACAGAAATACAATAATGACCCAAAATATTTTCACTGAAATACAACAGAAAAGCTGTAAGCCATCATCTTTTAGCTGAGAAGCAGCCCTAATGAAGTAGATTCTTGAAAATTGTCATACGGGTAAGCTCATTAGTTGTAATGAAAGTTCTCCCTGCTGATCCAGGAGTACCTAATGGCCAGGATTTGTTGTGTCTCAAAAACAAAGATACTTTTTAATTCATGTGATAGCTCACTGAGGAGACTTCAAATCTGGAAACTTTCAAATGATGATATAAAATACAAGAGCATGAAAACTTTTCAAAGCAAACATAGACTCATTTCATCTAAAACATTAAATCTGTTCCTCTAAAATCTCATCCATTAATAAGGTAATACAATCATAAAAAGAAATCAGGTGCAACAATCACCTACACTATAAAAAAAAAAATTCTCTCAGTGATGGCTTTTCTATTTCAAATATGAAGTTGGCTGCTCCCCTTGAAACTCGTTCACAGTATCTGCTGACCCATACACATATGCATGCCTCTACCGTAACAGACGGAAACTAAATCCTCCAAGGCCCCAGAATGCCCCCACAGAAACACCGAAAGAGAAAGCAGAAGAATCTCTTTACCCAGTTACAACTCTGCAAGCAAGCCGTTATGAAAGTTAAACATTTTTCAAAAGCAAAATATAATATTTATACTGGATTTTTGGCACAGTCAAATGAGTCAAAATAGATAAATGATATTTTGAAAGCTTAATTCCTGGCAAAAACTGTTAGAAAATAAGTTTTACCGTAAAAAATACATCTGAGAACGCACATGGTGGCACAGTGGATAAGTATCAGCCTGTCAATGTAGGGGACACAGGCTCAATTCTGTTCAGGGAAAGTTCCACGTGCCTCAGGGGCGATGAAGCCTGCACACCGAGAGCCTGTGTCCCACAGCGCGAGAAGGCGCCTCAGGGAGAGGCCCGCACACTGAGGCCAGGAGCAGCCCCAGCCTGCCACAACCAGAAAAGGCCTAGGCGCAGCGTGGAGGCCCAGCACCACCCCAAAAAAGATGTGAGCACAAACTTTATTTTTAAAAACGGAGATCTGAAAGAGAGGCATATTTCAGCTGAATGTTCAGTTTTAGAACTAGTAGAAAAGATGGTGAAGTGATCAGAAATCCAAGCTGCTATTATCAGAAAAGGCCCACAGATTTAATTCTTTTTAAAGACTTAATGCTGGTATAAGCTGTTATAATAACTACTCAACCATCTTTTCCCCAGAAAAAGAAATTCCTCCATACTTTAAGGCACTTGGTAACACTTTTTCCTCTGTTACTTATCAAGCTTAACATTCATCAAGAAAACCCACTTTCAATTCTTTTTCATCCTGTATACTCAAATTTTATTCCAAAATTTCAGAAAATTCATTTTAAGAACATTATCATTCTTGAATTAATGAACTTAATCACTGAAAAGCTATTTTGAGTATCAGTGAGTCGATTTTAATGTTTTTCTTTTCTTCTCTGTGCTCTTTTGCTCAATCTCACATTGATTATTATGAGAAAATTATTTGGATTATTTTCCCTTCTTAAATTCCCTTAAACATTTACGTTTAGACATACAGACATTATCTTCTTATGCCAAGAACATTTTATGGAAGCACAAGTGCAAACTAAGGAATAATCCAATGTCATTAGAACATTAGACTGCAAGAGAGAAAAGTTTAAAAATTTACTTGATGTCTTAAAAAACAGATTAATTGTTTCTAACTTTTTTTTTTGGCAATAGCTGTACGAGATATATACTTGAAAGAAATATATATCTCAGGAAAACATGTGAAAGAATTTCTCATGCAGTCACATGCCTCTCTGCAAAATAAGTGCTACAAATCCCACTTTATAGAAGAAATAGTTTCATAGGAGTATAAAATGATACAAGTGATTTTTAAAAGAAATATTCACTATAATGGAGGAAAAAAGTATTCTTCTTCAAGTTGATAAATAACCAGTGGCCTACACATAAAGAATACAGATATTCTCCTGGTCCAAATGAAGTATCATCCAAAATATATTTCCATACATTTGTATATATTCATACACATGTATACTCATAAATTCATTTTTTGAGTCAAGTTTTTTCCCAGAGAACTGATTTGATATACAACCTAGATTCTTCAGATGATCAAAAAATTGTCTAAGTCATATTCAAGGCAACTATAAATATCAATAAGGCCTATCCTTTCTCTGACCCTTTCTATAATCAGACATAAATCCACAGTGGGGATAAGGAGGTTAGAACCTGGGGCTTTAGAGAGGAGTGACTGGAATCTTTGGCAGTTTGGTACCTGCAGGGGCAAAGGAAGCATACTCAACCTGCAAGGCAGGTGGATGAAGATTCAGAATTCAGGCCAAGGGGACACTGCCTACAGGCCCTTGGCTCAGACTCATACTCATCCCAGGTGTCTGGAAGTGACACCCGTGCAGGCCACAGGGCGGGGCTCAGCAGAGCTGGGCTGCAGGTGTTCACGAGCTCCCAGCTGCTGAGCAGAGGGTCTCATTACCCAAACAAACTAAACTCACAGCTGCAGAAATGACAGTTCATAAAGTAAATGTCCTGTAACTTTCTAATTTTAAAATGATATGCTCAGTATGAAAACACTGACAAAGAGGCAAGTACGTTCAAATAAAAGGCATTATTTTCTGAAGCAACTTAAGACCCAGAATACGAAAATGTTTTCTATAAAAGCACAAACCTTTACTAGCTTTGTCCAAATGTCCCAAATCAGCCACAAAATTCAGGATATCAGGATGCTTTTCTTCACATATTTCCACAAGAAAATGAAGAAGTGTTGTTTTCTGATCTGCTGATTTTGTGTCCTTTAGCTAAACAGAATGAGAGGGAGAAAAAAATACAGAGAATCAAAAATATTTTGATAGTCTTTTTATTTAAATAATGTTAATTCTGTTTTTTTATAGATAAGAAATAAATCAGTTCTAAAACTAGTTAATGCTGATTTTGAAAGCCAATGTTTAAACACTTGAAAAGTTACTTATCATATATTGTTCTTTGGTCTAAATCATTAATATTTCCCATAAAGAAGGAATAAGCTTAATTCAATCTAGTATCTAATATTTCATGGGGGGAAAATATATGGTAAAATACTCAGAAAAACAGGACAACCTAAGAATCTATATATTAGCACTTAAAGCAGCCTCACACACTTGTTCACTTTTTCATTTGGCACATATTTATAGAATGCCTGCTAGATACTACAGGAGCTGGAGATGGAACATTTAACAAGTCATTCCTCAGGAAGCCGTTTAGTGTTAAAAAAAAAAAAAGGGAAATATATATTTCTTCCTATGTGATGAAGAGTACGGTGAAAATAATCACACAGTGCGCCTCGGAGGACAGGGTACCTGAACTGAACAGCAGCAGACAGGAAGTGGCATGCTGTGCAGCAGCAAAGCCAAAACCTCCAAGGCACAGTATCAGAGCATCTAAATAAGACCCAAGATGAGGAAGGAAGGAAGTGGCACTTGAGAGGAGTCTAAGTGACTCCAGAATAAAAGTGTATGTTGGGGGGAGAGGAAAGTAGAGAGACCAGAAAGAAGTCTGAGAAGGAAAAAGCCAGAAAATTAAAAGGCAGACCATTCTGTGTATAAAGAATTCTGATCCCTAAGAACTGGGAGGTTTTTAAGTAGATGAGAGATAATCAGGCGTACATTTTAGCAAGATCCTTCTGGCACAATGTGGATAAAAGATTCGTCACGGGTAAGCACAGGACAGGAAGAATGATTTTTAAAGCCGTAGCAACAATCCAGGCAGTGAGAGGAAACAGACTGCACTGCGGTAACGCCTTGGCATGAGCTAAGGGGACAAGGTGGGCACAGACCCGCACGTGACGCTGGGCAGGGAGGGCGAGGAGAAAGGCCTGGGCATGGAGGGCGATGAGAAAGGCCTGGGCGGGGCAGAGGGAAAGCACTGCTTCAGTTTGGGACAAGGGAGCTTGAAGCTTCTGAGTAACGTCTAAGTGCAGACGTTGGGAAAGGATGGAGATGTATGTAACTGTAGCACAATCTTTCATTATATTTCATTTCTTAACCTATTTTTCATTATAGCTGGCTAAGAGGCATGTTTTTCCTAATCATTTGTAAATATGAAATTTAAAAAGTATACATACGCTGTATGTCTGCTTCTGTACTGCATGGACATCTAGGCTTTACACAGAAAGACTCTAAGACAGGAAAGACAATTTTGCTCCCTAAGAACCAACTTTTTATCCCTTGAGGGTGATAAACTGTAGAGAATACTTAGTTAGAATTTAGAAAACTGAACTAGTCTAGGAGTACTAGTTTGTGAGCTCTTGGTATCTAAAGCTAAAGAAACACAAATAAGTATATAAAATAAAAGAAAGGAGAACAGAGACTTGAAGAGAAGACCAGGATGGACTGACCCTAAACCAAAGGGACCAGACTACAAACCAGGTATAAACAGTGGTCAGCGTGGGTTGTGTCAGTGGTGAGGAGTGGCCACCGAGAGTGAGGAGGCAAATACGCAACCTGGTAGTGCTCCCTATGAACGAGTAATGAACCAGATCAGATAAACACAAGGCAGGAAACAATCAGGATTTAATTTAGAACTGGTGAGATTCCTGCTATACTTAACTGCACAGTCCTACTTACTTGCTTCCTTTTCAATAATTTCCTACTTTAATATATATTAAATCTATGGTTTTCCAGTAGTCATGTATGGATGTGAGAGTTGGACTATAAAGAAAGCTGAGAACTGAAGAATTGATGCTTTTGAACTGTGGTGTTGTCTTGCGAGTCCCTTGAACTGCAAGGAGACCAAACCAGTCACCCTAAAGGAAATCAGTCCTGAATATTCATTGGAAGGACTGATGCTGAAGCTGAAACTCCAGTACTTTGACCACCTGATGCGAAGAGCTGACTCACTAGAAAAGACCCTGATGCTGGGAAAGATTGAAGGCGGGAGGAGAAGGGGACGACAGAGGATAAGATGGATAGATGGCATCACTGACTTGATAACATGAGCTTGAGCAAACTCTGGGAGCTGGTGATGGGCAGGGAAGCCTGGCACTGGATGGCATCACTGTCTCAACGGACATGAAAATGAAAGTGTTAGTCACTTAGTTGTGTGAAATTCTCTGTGACCCCATGGACTATATATAGCCCACCAGGCTCCTCTGTCCATGGAATTCTCCAGGCAAGCACTCAAACAGCTTGCCATTCCCTTCTCCAGGGGATCTTCCTAATCCAGGATCGAACCTGAGTCTCCTGCACTGGAGGAGGATTCTTTACAATCTGAGCCCCCAGGGAAGCCCGCAATGGACAGGAGTTTGAGCAAATTCCAGCAGAGAGTGAAGGACAGGGAAGGTAGGTGTGCTGTGTAGCCCACAGGGTCTCAAAGAGCTGAACACGATGGAGTGACTGAACAACAATATACGTGTATAAGTATACATACACACACAGATATATACATGTATCCATATGTATTTTTTCAAACTCTATGTCAATAAATATTATATCACTATCAGAAAAATATCAAATGAAAGTTACTATCCAATTGTGAAAGAAAGAGATATTCTGGGACATCACAAAAACGAACACACACAATGTACTGATACAAAAACTATCGTGTCCCTGGAAACACAGAGCTACTCAAATATAGATGTGATTTTTATATGGCTTTCACATGATTACTCCTACAATAGGTTCAAATGCTACACAGGCCTCTTCAACATGAAAACAAAAAGAATGGTTCCTAGCATTTTAAAAACCGGTACAAACAGAGTGTACTACATGATGCCTTTTAAAAGGCATATAAAAGACAACATCCACCTGTTTTGAAATACTGTTCCTCAAAAAACTGTCTCTGATCACTAACCAGACAGATGGCCACTAACGTGTGAATGACCTGCTAAAAGATAACACTAAAACTGACCTTTAACTAGTACGTTGCCTTGGGCAAGATATTAGAACTCAGATGCACACAAGATATTAGACCTCAAAATGAGAATATTGAACTAGACAGGAAAAGGAAATTCTAAATTTATCCTCCACTTCAAAAATATTAAATATACATTATAGTGGATGTAAGAGTTAATAGATATTACAAAATCTGTCTTAAAAAAACAAAGAAACCTATTTGCAATCTCAGTTCAGAAGTTATTTTTGCATGCTTGAGTCAGAATCTTTCCATCTCAACTTTCTTATAAACTGAGAATGTTAATATAATTTATAAAAGTTACCTTTCACCTCTATAATTTCATACATAATATTAGTTTTAATGGATAAGGCTAGAGTAAAAGTATCAAACTCCCACAAATACAATGGTTTTCCCCAGTACAACAAAGAGTCAGCATAAAAAATATCATTTCTTTTTGTTTTTGGTTCACTGGAGAAGTGAAGAGTTCTGATGGAGAGTTCTGATAAAACGTGGTCCACTGGAGAAGGGAATGGAAAACCATGGAAAATGGAGAACCCCATGAACAGTATGAAAAGGCAAAAAGACAGGACACTGAAAGATGAACTCCTGAGGTCGATAGGTGCCCAGTATTATTTACTGGGTTAGAGTGGATAAATACCTACAGAAAGAATGAAGAGAATGGGCCAAAGTGGAAATGACACCCTACTGGGGTTGTATCTGGTGGTAAAACTAAAATCTGATGCTGTAAGAACAGTAGTGCACAGGACCCTGGAATGTTAGGTCCATGAAACAAGGTAAACTGGATGTTATAAAACAGAGGGCAAGAGTGAACACTGATATTTTAGGAATCAGTGAACTAAAATGGACAGGAATGAGAGAATTTAAATCAGATAACCATTACATCAACAACTGTGGGCAATAATCCCTTAGAAGAAATGGAGCAGCCCTCACAGCCAAAAAACAAGTGCAAAATGCAGTACTTAGGTACAATCTCAAAAATGACTGGATGATCTCAGTTTGTGTCCAAGACAAACCATTAAATATCACAGTAAATCAAATTTCTTCCCAACCTCTAAAGCTGAAGAAGCTAAAGCTGAATTATTCTATGATGACCTAAAGACCTCCTAGAATTAACACCAGAAAAAAAGTGTCTTTATCCTCATAGGGGATGGGAATGCAAATGTAGGAAGTCAAGAAACACCTGGAGTAACGCAAATTTGGCTTTGGAGTACAGAANTACATTATAGTGGATGTAAGAGTTAATAGATATTACAAAATCTGTCTTAAAAAAACAAAGAAACCTATTTGCAATCTCAGTTCAGAAGTTATTTTTGCATGCTTGAGTCAGAATCTTTCCATCTCAACTTTCTTATAAACTGAGAATGTTAATATAATTTATAAAAGTTACCTTTCACCTCTATAATTTCATACATAATATTAGTTTTAATGGATAAGGCTAGAGTAAAAGTATCAAACTCCCACAAATACAATGGTTTTCCCCAGTACAACAAAGAGTCAG
Organism: Raphicerus campestris; assembly: GCA_006410735.1. NCBI lineage: Eukaryota > Metazoa > Chordata > Mammalia > Artiodactyla > Bovidae > Raphicerus > Raphicerus campestris. Next base: position 666,031 of record SJYW01038968.1, read on the forward strand.
CATAAAAAATATCATTTCTTTTTGTTTTTGGTTCACTGGAGAAGTGAAGAGTTCTGATGGAGAGTTCTGATAAAACGTGGTCCACTGGAGAAGGGAATGGAAAACCATGGAAAATGGAGAACCCCATGAACAGTATGAAAAGGCAAAAAGACAGGACACTGAAAGATGAACTCCTGAGGTCGATAGGTGCCCAGTATTATTTACTGGGTTAGAGTGGATAAATACCTACAGAAAGAATGAAGAGAATGGGCCAAAGTGGAAATGACACCCTACTGGGGTTGTATCTGGTGGTAAAACTAAAATCTGATGCTGTAAGAACAGTAGTGCACAGGACCCTGGAATGTTAGGTCCATGAAACAAGGTAAACTGGATGTTATAAAACAGAGGGCAAGAGTGAACACTGATATTTTAGGAATCAGTGAACTAAAATGGACAGGAATGAGAGAATTTAAATCAGATAACCATTACATCAACAACTGTGGGCAATAATCCCTTAGAAGAAATGGAGCAGCCCTCACAGCCAAAAAACAAGTGCAAAATGCAGTACTTAGGTACAATCTCAAAAATGACTGGATGATCTCAGTTTGTGTCCAAGACAAACCATTAAATATCACAGTAAATCAAATTTCTTCCCAACCTCTAAAGCTGAAGAAGCTAAAGCTGAATTATTCTATGATGACCTAAAGACCTCCTAGAATTAACACCAGAAAAAAAGTGTCTTTATCCTCATAGGGGATGGGAATGCAAATGTAGGAAGTCAAGAAACACCTGGAGTAACGCAAATTTGGCTTTGGAGTACAGAATGAAGCAGGGCAAAAGCTAACAGAGTTTTGCCAAGAGAATGCACTGGTCATAGCAAACACCCTCTTCCAACAACACAAGATGTCTACACATGAACATCCCCAGATGGTCAATACCGAAATCAGACTGATTATATTCTTTGCAGTCGAAGATGGAGAACCTCTATACAGTCAGCAAAAACAAGACTGGGAGCTGACTGTGGCTCAGATCATGAACTCCTCATTGCCAAATTCAGACTTAAATTGAGGAAAGTGGGGAAAACCACTGAGCCATTCAGTTATGACCTAAATCAAATCCCTTATGACTACACAGTGGAAGTGACAAATAGATTCAAGGGACTAGATCTATTGGAGAGTGCCTGAAGAACTATGGACGGAGGTTTCTAGCATTGTACAGGAGGTGATGACCAAAACCATCCCCAAGAAAAAGAAATAGAAGAAGGCAAAGAGGCCTTACAAATGACTGAGAAAAGAAGAGAAGTGAAAACCAAAGAAAGAAAGAAAAAGACATAACCATCTGAATGCAGATTTCAAGAGAACATCAAGGACAGATAAGAAACCTTAAGTGAAGAGTGCAAAGAAACAGACAGAAACAAAAGGATACGAAAGACTAGAGATCTCTTTAAGGAAATTGGAGATACTAAGGGAACATTTTATACAAAGACAGGCAAAAGGACAAAAATGGCAAGGACCTAACAGAAGCAGGAGAGATTAAGAAAAGGTGGCAAGAATACAGAAAAGAACTGTACAAAACAGCTCTTAATGACCCAGTTAACCACAGTGATGTGGTCTCTCACCTGGACCAGATATCCTGGAGTGTGAACTAAAGTGGGCCTTAGGAAAAGTTATTACAAACAAAAGCTAGTGGAGGTGATGGGATTCCAGTTGAGCTATCTCAAACCCTAAAAGATGATGCTGTCAAAGTGATGCACTTGTTATGCCAGCAAATTTTGAGAACTCAGCAGTGGCCACAGGACAGGAAAAGGTCAGTTTTCATTCTAATCCCAAAGAAAGGCAATGCCATACAATTGCACTCATTTCACATGCCAGCAAGATTATGTTCAAAATACTTCAAGCTAGGCTTCAGAGGACGTGAACGGGACAACTTCCCGATGTACAAGCTGGATTTTAAAAAGGCAGAGGAATCAGAGATCAAAGTACCAACATATGCTGTATCATCGAAAAAGGAAGGAAATACAAAAAAATCTACTACTGCTTCATTGACTATGCTAAAGCCTTTGTGTGGATCACAACAAACTGTAGAGTACTCTTAAGAAATGGGAATACTAGACCACCTTAGCTGCCTCCTGAGGGTCCTATATGCAGGACGAGAAGCAACTGTTAGAACCAGAAATGGAACAATGGACTGGTTTAAAATTGGAAAAGGAGTAAGTCAAGGCTGTATGTCACCCTGCTTGTTTAACTTCTATAGACAGTACATCATGTGAATGGCTGGGCTGGATGAATCACATGTTGGAATCATGTTTGCCAGGAGAATGAAGGTGAAAATGCTTGATTTAAACTCCATATTCAAAAAAATAAGATTATGGTATCTGGTTCTATTACTTCATGGCAAACAGAGGGGAAAATGTGTCAGATTTCATTTTCTTGGGTTCGAAAATAAATGTGGACAGTGACTGCAGCCATGAAATTAAAAGACGCCTGTTCCTTGTAAGAATAGCTATGACAATCCTAGACAGAGTATTAAAAAGCAAAGACATTTTTAATAACTTTGCCAACAAAGGTCTGTATAGTCAAAGCTATGGTTTTTCCAGTAGTCATGTACAGATGTGAGAGTTGGACCATAAACAAAGCTGAGAGCCAAAAAATTGATGCTTTTGAACTGTGTGTTAGAGAAGACTCTTAAGATCCCTTGAGATCCCTTTTAAGCTCCAGCAAGGAGCTTAAAATAGTCCTATAGGAAATCCATCCTGAATATTCATTGGAAGGACTGATACTGAAGCTGAAGCTCCAATACTTTGGCCACCTGGTGTGAAGAGCTAACTCGTTGGAAAAGGCCATGATGCTGGGAAAGACTGAAGGCAGGAGGAAAAGGGGACAACAGAGGACGAGGTGGTTGGATGGCATCACCAACTTGATGGATATGAGTTTGAGCATACTCAGGGAGACAGCGATGGACAGAGAAGTCTGGTGTGTGATGGGGTCACAAAAAGTCGAACACAACTTAGCAACTGAACAACAACAACAATACTGAATTCTTCTATTTCCCCACCTCCCTCTTTAAAGCAATGGCTGCAGAATACTACTCTTTCTATGAACTTCCAGCTCTTGACTATCACCAGTGTACTGCCTTCCTCATGCTCCATTCATGTGAATCCAGACACATGGTCTGTGTGGAATGCTGATTAAAACAAGCAACTGCAAAGAGCTTTCTAGCTCTGTTTGTGATATAACTAAATGGCCAGCTATTCTGAGGATTGAAATACATCAAGAAATGTCTATGAGCCAACAATAAGCAACTGGATCATTTTGATCTTTCCACAAGAGTGATAAGATTTCAGTATTAGAATTCTGGTACATACTATAGGTTATGGCATCTACAAATTTAATAAATGTTAAGGATGTAGGCCAAACAGAGATTCAGATATTTAGAGACAATCATAAAGACAACGCACTAACTGAGGGAGGGGGGTTCTACTCTGGTTGAATTGTTGATGTCAACAGGTTAGCAGCTCACATATAGGCCACCATGAATCATCTGAAAATATACTCACTGAATAATAAATAAGTAAAAGTCTCCCATTCCTCCAAAATCTATATTTAACAATTAAGAGACTTTTTAAAAAAGCTCAAACTCCAAAATAGATTTGAAAATACATCTAATAAAAGGTAAGAAGTTAAGAAACACAGAGAGTGACAATTTGTAAATAATGGATGAACATAATAAACTACTAGTTGCTCTAAATTCCAGGACAGAGATTCTTCATTCAGTTCCTAACATTCTCAGGAAAAGCTGCACAATGCTGAGAAGGTATTCTTACTGCCTCAATTACTCTATTCCCTTCCTTCCTTCCCCCAAA
>SJYW01038968.1:670925-718967 GCA_006410735.1 Raphicerus campestris
AAAAAGCTCAAACTCCAAAATAGATTTGAAAATACATCTAATAAAAGGTAAGAAGTTAAGAAACACAGAGAGTGACAATTTGTAAATAATGGATGAACATAATAAACTACTAGTTGCTCTAAATTCCAGGACAGAGATTCTTCATTCAGTTCCTAACATTCTCAGGAAAAGCTGCACAATGCTGAGAAGGTATTCTTACTGCCTCAATTACTCTATTCCCTTCCTTCCTTCCCCCAAATCACTTAAAGAAAAAAAAAAAGACAGAAGTCAAAAAACAAAAAAAAAACCTTCCAGAGACCATGTGAAAATCTATGAAAACACAACAAAATACATTTATCACAGTCTTCACTCACCTGATCAATTTTTTTTAACCTTTTGATAAACATTAAAAACAAAAAGGGCACACTCTATTTCTACTAATTACCCATCATACATAATCAGCAATTGAGCTAGAACACGTAAAGCTTGAGAGATGATGCTAATTTTGTTAAAGAGAAAAATACAACATGAACATAGTCTTTCCCTTGGAAATAAAATGAAACAAAAATATCTGCTTTAAAATGTTATTTTTAAGTTTAAGAAATATGCTTTATTCAAATTGTCACTAACACTGCTTGACAGGATTCCTTTGGTATCATTGTCAAGATATTATCTTACTGATGAGTAATCATTACTGTTAAGGAGAAATTCTTGTTTATATATTGCTTCCTAAAGGTACATTTAATGTGCTGTAGATGTCAAATAAACAAAAAGATGGATGGAGTTTCTTCAACCGCTCTGTTCATTCCAAACAAAATAATGTTAAAAGGAGATCCTGTAATAAATCATGGCCTGGTTGTCAGTTGCGATAGAGCGCCTTTGTAGCTACAATGCAAGGTTTTGGAATCTTTTTAAGGTATTAGCACACATTTGGATGACATTTAAAGAACATTTCATTGTGTTAGTCACAAGGAAGAAAACACCCAAAATTAAAACTAAGCATCTTCTTGGGAATTTTCAGAATACAAAGAACTACAATCCCTTATACTCCAAATAATGAAACTTTTATAAGAACAGTGTCAGATTTGGAACTATTTCTCATTATATATGTTCCTGTACTGTAATTACATTATCAAGATGGCACTTATTCTTTAGATGTTGTAGACAATGCTGAACACCAGGAAAATGAAAAAACTATGAGGGTCTATAATGACTCCACAAACATTCTAGAAGATGCTACTTTGTGAATAATATGGATGCTGAGGACAGCAGTAGCCTCTCTTGTTTGTGTGGCACTTACTAGGAGACAGGACTAGCCAAGTACTGTAACACCAGTTAAGTGCTTACAAGACACAACATCCCTATGAGGAAGCAGAGGGTGTTATACTCATTATTAAGAGAGTAAGAGAGACGGGAAAGATCACGCAGCACATTCCAGAACACACAGCTAATATGCGATAGAGCCAAGATTTATTTGAACCCACTTCTATGTGAATCCAAAGCTTTTAGCCACTATAAAATACAGCTCCTCTACAAAATACTTGGGTTCGATCCCTGGGTTGGGAAGATCCCCTGGAGAAGGAAATGGCAATCCACTCCAGGACTATTGCCTGGAAAATCCCATGGACAGAGGAACCTGGTAGGCTACAGTCCATGGGGTCACAAAGAGTCGGACACGACTGAGCAATCTAGATTACAGTCCACAGGGTTGTGAAGAGTTGGACACAAATTAAGCGACTAAGCACACACACACACAAACAGGCACACAAACAATGCATCAAAAAGAATCAAAATTCTCAAAAACACAGTGGTTAAAAACAGTAAGAGAATAAAAGAACGCTAATGAATACAACTTAAAATACTGAAACTATTACATGTTAATTCTAGCCTGGAAAGCCTCTATGCCTCTACCTTGTAATCTTTTCTAGTTCTGAAAACATGGCATTCTTTCTACTGATTTATCTATGAAATTAACAAAATGCTACCTGAATTTTACTTCAAATGCAAAAGTGAAAAAAGTGAAACTGTTGGTCACTCAGACATATCTAACTTTTTTAGACAGTATGGATTTGACCCTACCAGGCTTCTCTGTCCATGGAACTCAACAGGCAAGATTACTGGAGTGGGTAGCCATTCCCTTCTCCATGGGATCTTTCTAACTCAGGGTTTCAACTAGTGCATCCTGCATTTCAGGCAGATTCTTTATCATCTGAGCCACCAGGAAAGCTCAAAGTCTTTCCATATTGCTAATAGGATCAGTGCTGACAAAATATGATACAAACATGTTTGAAACTATAAAGATTCATCTTTGAGAAATCTAGCCAAGTATATTTACTAACATCATAGTCCATATTAAATCACTTGCAGAATAAAGTCCTTAGCATATCTTTGAAACAACACCTCTATATGTAAGTTACATGTACCCCCATGTAAATGGATGTCTGAATATGAACTGCCAATGAAAATACAAGTTCAGTTCAGTTGCTCAGTCGTGTCCGACTCTTTGCGACCCCATGAATCGCAGCACACCAGGCCTCCCTGTCCATCACCAACTCCTGGAGTTCACTCAGACGCGTGTCCATTGAGTCTGTGATGCCATCCAGCCATCTCATCCTCTGTTGTCCCCTCCTCCTCCTGCTCCCAATCCCTCCCAGCATCAAAGTCTTTTTCAATGAGTCAACTCTTCGCATGAGGTGGCCAAAGTATTGGAGTTTCAGCTTTAGCGTCATTCCTTCCAAAGATATCCCAGGGTTGATCTCCTTCAGAATGGACTGGTTGGATCTCCTTGCAGTCTAAGGGACTCTCAAGAGTCTTCTCCACAGTTCTTCGGAGCTCAGTCTTCTTCACAGTCCAATTCTCATACCTATACATGACCACTGGAAAAACCATAGCCTTTACTAGATGGACCTTTGTTGGCAAAGTAATGTCTCTGCTTTTGAATATACTATCTAGGCTGGTCATAACTTTCCTTCCAAGGAGTAAGCGTCTTTTAATTCCATGGCTGCAGTCATCATCTGCAGTGATTTTGCAGCCCCCAATAATAAAGTCTGACACTGTTTCCACTGTTTCCCCATCTATTTCCCATGAAGTGATAGAACAAGATGCCATGATCTTCGTTTTCTAAATGTTGAGCTTTAAGCCAACTTTTTCACTCTCCTCTTTCACTTTCATCAAGAGGGTTTTTAGTTCCTCTTCACTTTCTGCCATAAGGGTGGTGTCATCTGCATATCTGAGGTTATTGAGATTTCTCCCAGCAATCTTGATTCTAGCATGTGCTTCTTCCAGCCCAGTGTTTCTCATGATGTATTCTGCACGTAAGTTAAATAAGCAGGGTGACAATATACAGCCTTGACGTCCTCCTTTTCCTATTTGGAACCGGTCTGTTGTTGCTCATGTCCAGTTCTAACTGTTGCTTCCTGACCTGCATACAGATTTCTCAAGAGGCAGGTTAGGTGGTCTGGTATTCCCATATCTTTCAGAATTCTCCATAGTTTATTGTGATCCACACAGCCAAAGGCTTTGGCATAGCCAATAAGGCAGAAATAGATGTTTTCTCTGGAACTCTCTTGCTTTTTCGATGATCCAGCGGATGTTGGCAATTTGATATCTGGATCCTCTGCCTTTTCTAAAACCAGCTTGAACATCTGGAAGTTCACGGTCCACGTTATTGCCTGGCTCGGAGAATTTTGAGCACTACTTTACTAGCATGTGAGATGAGTGCAATTGTGCAGTAGTCTGAGCATTCTTTGGCATTGCCTTTCTTTGGGATTGGAATGAAAACTGACCTTTTCCAGTCCTGTGGCCACTGCTGAGTTTTCCAAATTTGCTGGCATACTGAGTGCAACACTTTCAGAGCATCATCTTCAGGATTTGAAATAGCTCCACTGGAATTCCATCACCTCCACTAGCTTTGTTCCTAGTGATGCTTTCTAAGGCCCACTTGACTTCACATTCCAGGATGTCTGGCTCTAGGTGAGTGATCACACAATTGTGATTATCTTGGTCCGAAGATCTTTTTTGTACAGTTCTTCTGTGTATTCTTGCCACCTCTTAAGATCTTCTGTTTCTGTTAAGTCCATACAATTTCTGTCCTTTATCGATTCCATCTTTCAGTGAAATATTCCTTTGGTATCTCTAAGTTTCTTGAAGAGATCTCTAGACTTTCCCATTCTGTTGTTTTCCTCTATTTCTTGGCACTGATTGCTGAGAAAGGCTTTCTTATCTCTTCTTGCTATTTTTTGGAACTCTGCATTCAGATGTGTATATCTTTCCTTTTCTCCTTTGCTTTCAGCTTCTCTTCTTTTCATAGCTATTTGTAAGGCCTCCCCAGACAGCCATTTTGCTTTTTTGCAAAGGAATGAGTATATCATAATTGCTCAGATATGAAGTTCAAAAAGTCAATGTCTACGTCCAAAATTACTAGGGAAACCAACTACAATTATAGAATGAACTATTCCCTGATATATTTAAATACATATCTAAAAAACTATCACTGTGTTGATTACGCTTTTCAAAAATACTGTGTATCTCTCCAAAATAAATGGAAATTTAAAATCTTAACATAAACAAGATGCTTTGCATCATCTATGCCACTGCCACAACCATCAACACATGTAACAAAACTTTCATAATGATTTTAAAGATAGGTAGAGATAAACTATATTGTTAAATAGTTATTAGATAAATTTATGGGCATTCATATATAAAAATAACTGATACCAATGGTTGCTTTTCATTTTAAAATGACAAGAATTAAAACATTAAATAAGAAAAAGAATGCTTTCAATAATGTCAACTTCCATCATTAAACTAAATTTTGCCATACTCTCACAGACACACTATCTGTTAATTCTGTTTTAAACATATTTATATTGGATTTTAGTGAGCATGAAAACCGTTTTTGCATTTTAGTAAAATTTTATCTTGTTGGACTATTATATTGTTCGATCTTCTATTTACACTGTCCCCTTATTCCACAAGCGATTCTAAACAGATCTGTGTACTTTAGTTAACATAAATGGATCAANACTTCTCCCAGCAATCTTGATTCTAGCATGTGCTTCTTCCAGCCCAGTGTTTCTCATGATGTATTCTGCACGTAAGTTAAATAAGCAGGGTGACAATATACAGCCTTGACGTCCTCCTTTTCCTATTTGGAACCGGTCTGTTGTTGCCCATGTCCAGTTCTAACTGTTGCTTCCTGACCTGCATACAGATTTCTCAAGAGGCAGGTTAGGTGGTCTGGTATTCCCATATCTTTCAGAATTCTCCACAGTTTATTGTGATCCACACAGCCAAAGGCTTTGGCATAGCCAATAAGGCAGAAATAGATGTTTTCTCTGGAACTCTCTTGCTTTTTCGATGATCCAGCGGATGTTGGCAATTTGATATCTGGATCCTCTGCCTTTTCTAAAACCAGCTTGAACATCTGGAAGTTCACGGTCCACGTTATTGCCTGGCTCGGAGAATTTTGAGCACTACTTTACTAGCATGTGAGATGAGTGCAATTGTGCAGTAGTCTGAGCATTCTTTGGCATTGCCTTTCTTTGGGATTGGAATGAAAACTGACCTTTTCCAGTCCNGCCTGGCTTGGAGAATTTTGAGCATTACTTTACTAGCATGTGAGATGAGTGCAATTGTGCAGTAGTCTGAGCATTCTTTGGCATTGCCTTTCTTTGGGATTGGAATGAAAACTGACCTTTTCCAGTCCTGTGGCCACTGCTGAGTTTTCCAAATTTGCTGGCATACTGAGTGCAACACTTTCAGAGCATCATCTTCAGGATTTGAAATAGCTCCACTGGAATTCCATCACCTCCACTAGCTTTGTTCCTAGTGATGCTTTCTAAGGCCCACTTGACTTCACATTCCAGGATGTCTGGCTCTAGGTGAGTGATCACACAATTGTGATTATCTTGGTCCGAAGATCTTTTTTGTACAGTTCTTCTGTGTATTCTTGCCACCTCTTAAGATCTTCTGTTTCTGTTAAGTCCATACAATTTCTGTCCTTTATCGATTCCATCTTTCAGTGAAATATTCCTTTGGTATCTCTAAGTTTCTTGAAGAGATCTCTAGACTTTCCCATTCTGTTGTTTTCCTCTATTTCTTGGCACTGATTGCTGAGAAAGGCTTTCTTATCTCTTCTTGCTATTTTTTGGAACTCTGCATTCAGATGTGTATATCTTTCCTTTTCTCCTTTGCTTTCAGCTTCTCTTCTTTTCATAGCTATTTGTAAGGCCTCCCCAGACAGCCATTTTGCTTTTTTGCAAAGGAATGAGTATATCATAATTGCTCAGATATGAAGTTCAAAAAGTCAATGTCTACGTCCAAAATTACTAGGGAAACCAACTACAATTATAGAATGAACTATTCCCTGATATATTTAAATACATATCTAAAAAACTATCACTGTGTTGATTACGCTTTTCAAAAATACTGTGTATCTCTCCAAAATAAATGGAAATTTAAAATCTTAACATAAACAAGATGCTTTGCATCATCTATGCCACTGCCACAACCATCAACACATGTAACAAAACTTTCATAATGATTTTAAAGATAGGTAGAGATAAACTATATTGTTAAATAGTTATTAGATAAATTTATGGGCATTCATATATAAAAATAACTGATACCAATGGTTGCTTTTCATTTTAAAATGACAAGAATTAAAACATTAAATAAGAAAAAGAATGCTTTCAATAATGTCAACTTCCATCATTAAACTAAATTTTGCCATACTCTCACAGACACACTATCTGTTAATTCTGTTTTAAACATATTTATATTGGATTTTAGTGAGCATGAAAACCGTTTTTGCATTTTAGTAAAATTTTATCTTGTTGGACTATTATATTGTTCGATCTTCTATTTACACTGTCCCCTTATTCCACAAGCGATTCTAAACAGATCTGTGTACTTTAGTTAACATAAATGGATCAAATACATTAATTTTAAATGGGTTTTATCATGATTAATTTAATTAAGACTTTATATTTTATAGCAGTTTCAGCTTTAAGACAAATTGAGGAAAACATACAGATTTTCCATATACTCTCTCCTCCACACATACAAATTCCTTTATCAATAACATTTTCCAATAGTGTGATACATTTGTTAAATTGTACGTACCCACACTGATATTACTGATACATTATTATTAAGAAAGAACAAAACTTTTATTTTGGAGTTCACTCTGTCTGTTAAAGTTGTATGGGTTTTGCCAAATGCATAATGTCACATATCTACCATTATAGAGTCACAGGGAATAGCTTCACCACCCTAAAAAATTTCCTGTCCCCACCTATTCATCCCTTCCTTCTTTCCCTTCCCACAAAGCCCCTATGAACTGCTGACCTTTTTACTATCTCCATAATTTTGTCTTTTCTAGAATGTCAGAGTTGGGGATAAGAGTATGTAAGCTTTTCAGATTAAGTTCTTTTATTTAATATTATACATTTATCCATGCCTTTTCTTGGGTTAAGAAAATACTTTCTTTCAGATTTATTTATTTTTCATTTTTTTGGAAATAAAGCCTGTCACTGTTTCCACTTTTTCTGTATCTTTTTGCCATGAAGTGATGGGACCGGATGCCATCATCTGAATGCTGAGTTTTTAAGCCAGCTTTTTCACTCTTCTCTTTTACCCTCATCAAGAGGCTAGTTCTTCTTCACTTTCTGTCATTAGTTTCATCTGCCTATCTGAGGTTATTAATATTTCTCCCTGCAATCTTGATTCCAGTTGTGCTTTCTCCAGCCCAGCATTTCTCATGATGTATTCTGCATATAAGTTAAATAAGCAGGGTGACAATATACAGCCTTGATGTACTCCTTTTCCTATTTGGAACCTGTCTGTTGTTGCATGTCCAGGTCTAACTATTGCTTCCTGACTTGCATACAGATTTCTCAAGAGGCAGGTCAAGTGGTCTGGCATTCCCACCTCTTGCAGAATTTTCCACAGTTTACTATGATCCACACAGTCAAAGCCTTTGGCATAGTCAATAAAACAGAAGCAGATATTTTTTGGAACTTTTTCGATGATCCAACAGATATTGGCAATTTTATCTCTGGTTTCTCTGCCTTTTCTAAATCCAGGTTGAATATCTGGAAGTTCACAGTTCACATGCTGTTGAAACCTGGCTTGGAGTATTTTGAGCATTATTTTACTAGTGTGTGAGATGAGTGCAATTGTGTGGTAGTTTGAGCATTCTTTGGCATTGCCTTTCTTTGGCATATGAATGAAAACTGCCATTTTCCAGTCCTGTGGCCACTGCTGAGTTTTCCAAATTTGCTGGCATAGTGAGTGCAGCACTTTCACAGCATCATCTTTTAGGATCTGAAATAGCTCAACTGGAATTCCATCACCTCCACTAGCTTTGTTCATTGTGATGATTCCTAAGGCCCACTTAACTTCGCATTCCAGAATGTCTGGCTCTAGCTGAGTGATCACACCATGGTGATTATCTGGGTCGTTAAGATCTTTTCTTTTTTTTTTTTTTTAATCTCTAAGCACCGTGGAGGAATCTGAGGCTGTCAGCTTCAGGGACAGGGAGTTTGACAGAACAGGAATTCTGGTTTTGAGAGTGGTGAGAGGACAGCACAGGAGCAACACATTGACTCTTCATGAACAAAACCACCTGGGTTTTATAATTCTAATAAAGGGATAATTCTAATTTTAAAGGCAAGTGAGAAAACAAAGATAATATGAATAACTTATCCGAAATAGTAGTAAGGCTAATTAATTATTTCTTGGAAAATGCTATAGATTAAATGTTAATGAGTGAGTCGATACAGTTAAGCAGTCTAAGGAATTTCACACTGCTCTGGAAGTCAGATTTTTCACAGACTTAATTGGCTGGATGTGTGGCATTTGTTATCTTCAAGTCTTTGGCCAGAAACTGCTTTATTTTCAAAGGGTGCCAAAACTTACTGGGGTGGCTTTCCAATCTGATAGCAAATAAAAATTCTTCTAAAATCCTTCTGAAAAACCGAATGCCGTTAGAACAATGGATTTGTTTGACAAACGTCTTTCTTAAAAATACCTTCAGATAGTACAGGGAAAGGTGATATATACAAGAATCAAGATTTCACAAAAAAAGATCACAACTGGTAACCTGTGTGACTGTGACAAGCTTGCAGAAAATAAACCACATATGACTGGTAGAGGGGTTTGCTTCCTGCTCTTCATAATAATTGAAACTGCTTTCTAAGATCAAGTCCTGAAAAGTAACTCAGGACACTGACCATCAACTTATTTCAGTTCCACCGTGTCACTGAGCTTCATACTCCTTTCACTCATTTTCTTCATTTTCAGAACAGTGTTCAGCATGTCAACAAAGAAAAGCATCAGTCTGGGGGAATATTTTCACCACTCCTCCTTAAGTGAGGAAGTAGAGTTGTTACACTTTCGTTTTGCTCTCATATTGGTTAGGTTTAGCTTTTGCATGTTTGTTGGTTGGTTCCAGGCCACCTAGAAGGGATTGTTCATTCTGGGGTAAGTAAGTCGGGCAGAAGACAGATAAAATGATTCTCAGTTCAGTCTGAACATTAAAGATCACCTGTGGGATCTTTTTGAAGATGCCACTCATCAGGATTCGCATCCACACCTGCTGAAGTACCTGATCCGACACAAGGCTGACACATGGCTACTTGTAAAGGGCGCTGTGGGGTGAGAATTGAAGCCCTGAAGGAGAGCTGCACACAGGTTCAAGAGATCACGCACGACAGCTGGCAAAGGCGCCAAAGAATGAGGAGACTAAACACATTTCTTTAAAAATTCTCCCCATCACAGCTTTGGTGAATTTATCTGACTTTTGGTTAGCCTATGCTTATAAAGAAACATACAGACCAAATAATAATTTCATGCACTTGAAAGGATAACAGACAAAATTTAAACTGGCCTGCCACCATTGCATTTAATATCTAACTCCCAATACCAACAGTCCCATTACGATGTCTACTTTGATAGCTTCACCTTTGAAATGAATTAATTGAACATTCTACTGCCACTGACAATAGGAAATTTCTTATAAGTGATAATATGGATAAATTTATAGACAAATCAACAGTGATGTTTTTCTGCAATCCCTCCCCTCCAACTAACACTGCATAAACTGATATAACTTATCATAATTGGTAAACTCTTCGAAAACTTGTATTTACTAACCCAGTACAGGTAGTCAGTTTAGCTACCAAGAACAATAGCTCCATCATTCAATTGTACCGATTAGGATGATTCATTATTTAGAAATCTCACATTTTAGCAGACATCACTTATACAAACATGTTATAATCATTGTTTCTGAATTGACAATATCTTTTCAAAAACAAGTTAAAATCATCTCATATACCACACAGGTTCTCTAAAATTACTAATTTTAGCACCAATAACATATACATTTTTCTAGGTGGGCATTTTGGTCAGACAAGCACCTACCTGATTGCTGATTGGATTTCTAAGGTTACAAATTTGCATTTAGTCAAGAGCAGGTCTGGATAAAAGAATGTAATCTCAAACTACTTATTATCAAATGATACACCTGTACTTTTCAGTTATAGTAATGCTATATCCCTAGTTTAAGGAAAATGGTGTAAGTGCTTTGCTTTCTGATGGCTTGGCTTTTTAAAAGGATAAACAACAGACTATATAGAAGAATGGAGAGAGTGCCTGTCATTTGTAAAATCCTTAAAGATATTACTAAACTTTAGATAAATTTGGATAATAAGCAGTTTGAGATTATTATATTTTATTTCGGACCTGTAGTACTCTTGCTTCGGAAATTCCATGGACAGAGGAGCATGGCAGGCTACAGTCCATGGGGTCTCAAAAGAGTTGAACATGACTTTGTAACTAAATAGCAGCAGCAGCATCTTACTATGAGGGTTCTCTTAGAGTGTTACCCCCTAACAGACTCTGAGTGCATATCTGCAAGAGAAGAGGGTGGCTGATGGGGAGAAAGATAGTTCTAAAAGAAAGATCTTCATGACATTGATTTATTTGCTATTTAAAAGAACACTGCTTGACATCCTATCTTCCATTTATAATGACATGCAGGCAAAATTTCACATGAAGTGCAACCTTGGCTAATAAGAGAAATTAAAATATTTAGTTCACAAAGCCTCATGACGGTGTTCTGCACTTCACTTTTTCCATTAGAAAGCCTCAATCCTACCATCTACTTTAATTTATGCTTACATCTTAATACATTCTAGTCTATGGTTACTTTATGTCTCAAATTTTACTTTTATATTTATCACAGACCCTATCAAATCTTTGGGTAAAAGAAAGTAAAATCTTTTCTTTCTGAACTCATTTATTATAGTTCAGTTCAGTTGCTCAGTTGTGTCCAATTCTTTGTGACCCATGAACTGCAGCACTCCAGGCTTCCCTGTCCATTACCATCTCCTAGAGATTGCTCAAACAAACTCATGTCCATTGAGTCAGTGATGTTATAGTTTTATTATAATATAGTTTATCATAATATAAACTATAATATAGTTTATTATAGTCATCTCAATCACAGATATAAACAAAGATAATATAGTCCCTAAAACCAAATTACAATGCATATAGAATTCACTATTCATATATTTATCTCTAAACAATGCAAAGTTAACAATTTAACTTTCCACACACTTAAGCTAAATTTATAAAGCACACTTAAAAGTAAAGATTTTGGATATAGAATATTAAATGGCATATAATTACCCAGCATGTTTGAACAGATTAAAATATTACCCTGTCTTTCTACTGTCAAATAAATATGGAATCCCTTGTATGGGGCTTATCATCAAAGCAAATGCTTCATGCTCAGTGTGAAAATTCAATCACAATTGTCAAAGATCAAGCTGCTACTTCTGATAACAAACATGATGAGATATCATCTTGTTCAATATATGCTTTCAACTTGACATGTAGGCTAATAAAAAATATGAAGTTGTAGTATTTATTTTGTTTCTTGTACAACAGAAGGCTCCTAACAGGGAAGATCAAAATATCCAGTAATGCTGACTGAAAATATAGTCAACCCTATTATCTGGAGACAGATTAACAGGTTTATAGCTTGACTATAGTAAAATATTAGCAGCAGGCACTGTATTTGCAAAGGGTTTTAAATCATTAGGCATCAGCAGCTGTGTATCAATGAGAGGATATCTGTTTTCAACTACATAATAACACTGTCTCTACACAACACTGAGTGCACTGCTTCTGCACTGCTATCCAGTCAGCAGCTATTTATGCAGCATTTCCTACAGACCAAGTACTGCATGAGGCACTTCTTCTTCATTAATCAGACCTAACCTCTTGTCTCCACCTCTCTTTGAAGGAAGGCATGAGGGAAGGCATGTGGTCAGCTTCTTGTGAGCTGGTCATTGTTCCGAGATACACAAACCGAAGCCAGGACAGATGCTCAGCAGTTTGAAGCAAACTCCAGTACTTCCCACATGTGGACTTAAACTTCTCCACTGTCTTACCCCCGGCCCTATTTTTCTTCCTTTCTTCTCAGGGGAAGCTTGAACTGGCAGTCTTGCTTGCCTCCTTGCTCTTCAGCCTCCAAACTCAAAATCACCATGCCCTCCCAATTCCTAGATGTTCCTTAAACGTGGACACTGCCCTCCACCCCCTTTACTCCTTTGCAACTTCTTAGTCAGACCTCCATCATCTCAGAGCACAGTGACCATTTCATAGTAGACCCTCAAATATATGTAAAATATATAAAGAAAGCAGCTTCAAGCAGAAGCCTTTTAAGACACTGAGGTAACAGAGACTGTTGTTTGTGGTTTAGTCACTGAGTCGTATCCGACTTTTGCAACCCCAAGGACTGTAGCACACCAGGCTCCTCTCTCCATGGGATCTCCCAGCCAGGAATACAGGAGTGGGTCACCATTGCCTACTCTAGAAACTAGAGATAGGAAACACCAAAATCAGCCTGAACTCATTTCTCCTTTGAGCAATAGCTTCAAACATGTCAGTAGCAGGGAATTATCTTTGACCCCTCCCTTTTTCCTCTTCCATCCCCAGCTATCCTCTCAGCTCCATTTCCCTGGTGCCTTGCTAGATTATGTGACACAGGTCAGCCAATCACTGAGTCTCTCCTCTCTATAACCCCCTAACCCAATGCTGTCCAATAGAACAGTGATGGAAATGTGCTATACTTAACAGTGTCTGCATGTATGGACACTGACTCACTTGAAACATGCTAAGTGTGATTGAGGAACTAAAAAATTTTAAGTTTACTTAAATAGTAATTGATTGAAATTTGAAAAGTCATATATGGCTAATGGTGACAGTACTAGAAGGTGCAGCTCACCTTTCTTCCATACTGCTGCTAGAATTATCTTCCTGAAAGACAAATGATAACATCACTAGTTCTACAGAACTAACATGCCTTCACAACGCCTTTACCATACGGCATGACACCTAAGCTCTTCACCATCAAGACCAACTTACTATTTCATTTCTATTTTCTCCACTCCTCCTCTATCCAAAAGGGAAAGTGTGAGTTGCTCAGTCATGTCTGAGTCTTAGCAACCCCATGGACTGTAGTCCACCAGGCTCCTCTGTCCATGGAATTCTCCAGGCAAGTATACTGGAGTGGGTTGCCATTTCGCTCTTCAGGGGATCTTCCTGAAGCAGGGATTGACCCCAAACCTCTCACATTGCAGACAGATCCTTTACCATCTGAGCTACCAGTGAAGCCCCTTCAACAATAACTGATCACTTGGTATACTCACACATGCCATGATATAACCTTTTATACGACCTGTTGATGCTTTTTTAGAATGCTTTTTCCTCTCAGAGAACATCCACTCATCCTTCCAGATCCAGCTCAAATTCCTGCTCCTCTCTGAGTAACTGCCCTCCCTTAGTCCAGCTAGCCATTCTCTCTTACCTCTGCTGCCATAACTTTAGTATAGAGGTCCACTGAAATATTTAAGCATGCTTAATGGCTTACATATGAAAAATATGAACTCCATGTATCCCAGGTAAATATTAATTATATACATAAAATGAGATGATGAGGACAAATGTTTTACACAAGAGTAAGTAAGCACTGTATAAATGTGCAGTCTTTAACACATGTCTTATGAATCCCATCTTAATACTTGCTAGGGATCTTCACTGAACATAGCAGGCTAAGAAAACAAGGAGAGAAGAGTGAAAAGATGGATATGGGAAAGGAGAAAAGTTCGCAAGGCACTGCTACTAAAAGGAGGCATAAGCCAGGGGAATTGTGCGAGAAAAGCCAGGAAAACACCAAGAGACTAACCATTCAGTAACCCACAGCTAAAGCCGAGCGTGTTTCTCGCCTCCCCTATCAAACTGGCAATAACAACAATCAAATTCCTTAATCAGGGAATGTAGATGTGACCAGGTCAAGAACAAGAGAAAGCTTTTCTTGTGCTGTGTAACTGAGAAGAATTTGTTGTAAGCAGATCAATAAAGCACTATTACTATGGCCCGCTTCTTAGAGCTCTGCTACATAAAACTCTGAATGGATTTGCTGTAAGAAAATTTAACCTACAGAAAAAACTGAAGGGAAAAAAACCCCTCTAAACTTACTAAATTTTCATCTCCTCCAACATTATATTTAAATAGAAATATTTCAAAATTAATGACTTCTGAGTTATGTTTATTTCTAATATGACTTTCCTTTTACATAAAGCAGTCTCAATTTTATTTCTCGTTAGTCAGCCTTCAAAAAAGAAAAATGCAAAGAAGCATTTAAATAGCCAAAGGTAAAAACTTCAGTCGGAATCAAAGCAATTCTCAATATATATATACTGTCATATGCAGGTATTTGTATTGAATGAATATTAGGCTTAAATAATATTTTGAAGTTCCATTTCATCAGTTTGAGAAACCATAGATTTATAACACAATTTTGCTATTAAACAAAAATCCTTCATTTGAATTTGCAGATCAGAGATAATTAATATTTGGATTTAGTTCAGAGGTTGAGTAAATTAGCTCAGTTTACCCTGGGTTTGGGTTGATGGTTCAGTTTAAGTTATTGACAATGAGCACATCAAATTAAAGAATAAATAATGTAGTCAGGGCTGACATTTAAGAATAAGTGTTCAGAGGGAGGTGATATATGTATACTATATGACTGATTTGCGCTGCTGCATGGCAGAAACCAACACCACATTGTAAAGCAATTTTCCTCCAATTAGGAAATAAACTGGAAAACAAATAACAGACTCACTTTACAGAGAGAGCTAAGGTTAAATCCGAAGGTTTGTGCATTCCGGGAGCCAGCATTCATGTAGTTTCCCATGAGCAACACCAGTTCCAGCAACTTGCTAAAGCCCCTGCTCTTCTTGATCTCTTCACAGGCAGCACTGACAGCCATGATGTCAGGTTTGATGTTGTTCACCTGCTCTTCAAACTGAAGCTTAAAGAGAATGGCACTGAGCCGTGGCCGCAGTCTCTTCACATTGCTCATCTGATTGAAGAGAAAATAGCAGATTTCCTTTAAAATGCATGGTATACTTTAGTACTGTGTGGCTGCAAGTAATCTGGGATGATTTATTGGTATGACAGTACGGAAGAAGCAATATGTCCCCTAAAACTGATAGCAGGAAGAGAGAAAAGCCCTGAATGTTTTTGTGAAGAATCCAGTCATCCTTCAAAGAAAAAATTAACAATTTAAATGCTCGTTGAAAAGAAATCTTCAGTTAAGTGACTAAGTTTAACTGAGTAATAAAGTACATATAATTTAGAAAAGAAAACAATTTTTAAAAGGTAACAGGATACAGATGCAACAAATTACAGAGCACTCATACCTATATAGCACTGCTTTAATTTTCGTTCAATACTGAAAATGCTGGGTCATATTTAACAGATTCAGACAGGTCTAAAGAGGGTTTTTTTCCTTCAAAGAGCAACTGTTGTCCGCAAGAACCCTGCTGACTAACAGTGTGTGTTAGATCAAGGGAGAGGAAATAGGTCCCGATTTGTGCTAAACTGACTTCCTTCAGAAACACAGGGCTGCAGAGTGACCCCGTGCCGGGCTTGGGGCAGTTAGAGCTGGGAAGCGTGCAGAGAGGGATCCTGTCCTGGGTTTGAGAGGGGCTGAGAGCATCACAAAGAACAAGTGGCTAGAGGGCCAGCAAGCTCCCGCCTTCACTCTACCCCCAAACCACATCCAAGCAACACATGAGGGGAGGAGCCAGAGGACTTGGGATGTACACTGTTCAAGTTACATGTGAATTCTTTGACCAAACATATTAGAAATTTGAGACCAAGCGGATTGATGGGGCAGCACTACCAAAACCAGTGAACTTCAATAACAATCATAAACNAATAGCTTCAAACATGTCAGTAGCAGGGAATTATCTTTGACCCCTCCCTTTTTCCTCTTCCATCCCCAGCTATCCTCTCAGCTCCATTTCCCTGGTGCCTTGCTAGATTATGTGACACAGGTCAGCCAATCACTGAGTCTCTCCTCTCTATAACCCCCTAACCCAATGCTGTCCAATAGAACAGTGATGGAAACGTGCTATACTTAACAGTGTCTGCATGTATGGACACTGACTCACTTGAAACATGCTAAGTGTGATTGAGGAACTAAAAAATTTTAAGTTTACTTAAATAGTAATTGATTGAAATTTGAAAAGTCATATATGGCTAATGGTGACAGTACTAGAAGGTGCAGCTCACCTTTCTTCCATACTGCTGCTAGAATTATCTTCCTGAAAGACAAATGATAACATCACTAGTTCTACAGAACTAACATGCCTTCACAACGCCTTTACCATACGGCATGACACCTAAGCTCTTCACCATCAAGACCAACTTACTATTTCATTTCTATTTTCTCCACTCCTCCTCTATCCAAAAGGGAAAGTGTGAGTTGCTCAGTCATGTCTGAGTCTTAGCAACCCCATGGACTGTAGTCCACCAGGCTCCTCTGTCCATGGAATTCTCCAGGCAAGTATACTGGAGTGGGTTGCCATTTCGCTCTTCAGGGGATCTTCCTGAAGCAGGGATTGACCCCAAACCTCTCACATTGCAGACAGATCCTTTACCATCTGAGCTACCAGTGAAGCCCCTTCAACAATAACTGATCACTTGGTATACTCACACATGCCATGATATAACCTTTTATACGACCTGTTGATGCTTTTTTAGAATGCTTTTTCCTCTCAGAGAACATCCACTCATCCTTCCAGATCCAGCTCAAATTCCTGCTCCTCTCTGAGTAACTGCCCTCCCTTAGTCCAGCTAGCCATTCTCTCTTACCTCTGCTGCCATAACTTTAGTATAGAGGTCCACTGAAATATTTAAGCATGCTTAATGGCTTACATATGAAAAATATGAACTCCATGTATCCCAGGTAAATATTAATTATATACATAAAATGAGATGATGAGGACAAATGTTTTACACAAGAGTAAGTAAGCACTGTATAAATGTGCAGTCTTTAACACATGTCTTATGAATCCCATCTTAATACTTGCTAGGGATCTTCACTGAACATAGCAGGCTAAGAAAACAAGGAGAGAAGAGTGAAAAGATGGATATGGGAAAGGAGAAAAGTTCGCAAGGCACTGCTACTAAAAGGAGGCATAAGCCAGGGGAATTGTGCGAGAAAAGCCAGGAAAACACCAAGAGACTAACCATTCAGTAACCCACAGCTAAAGCCGAGCGTGTTTCTCGCCTCCCCTATCAAACTGGCAATAACAACAATCAAATTCCTTAATCAGGGAATGTAGATGTGACCAGGTCAAGAACAAGAGAAAGCTTTTCTTGTGCTGTGTAACTGAGAAGAATTTGTTGTAAGCAGATCAATAAAGCACTATTACTATGGCCCGCTTCTTAGAGCTCTGCTACATAAAACTCTGAATGGATTTGCTGTAAGAAAATTTAACCTACAGAAAAAACTGAAGGGAAAAAAACCCCTCTAAACTTACTAAATTTTCATCTCCTCCAACATTATATTTAAATAGAAATATTTCAAAATTAATGACTTCTGAGTTATGTTTATTTCTAATATGACTTTCCTTTTACATAAAGCAGTCTCAATTTTATTTCTCGTTAGTCAGCCTTCAAAAAAGAAAAATGCAAAGAAGCATTTAAATAGCCAAAGGTAAAAACTTCAGTCGGAATCAAAGCAATTCTCAATATATATATACTGTCATATGCAGGTATTTGTATTGAATGAATATTAGGCTTAAATAATATTTTGAAGTTCCATTTCATCAGTTTGAGAAACCATAGATTTATAACACAATTTTGCTATTAAACAAAAATCCTTCATTTGAATTTGCAGATCAGAGATAATTAATATTTGGATTTAGTTCAGAGGTTGAGTAAATTAGCTCAGTTTACCCTGGGTTTGGGTTGATGGTTCAGTTTAAGTTATTGACAATGAGCACATCAAATTAAAGAATAAATAATGTAGTCAGGGCTGACATTTAAGAATAAGTGTTCAGAGGGAGGTGATATATGTATACTATATGACTGATTTGCGCTGCTGCATGGCAGAAACCAACACCACATTGTAAAGCAATTTTCCTCCAATTAGGAAATAAACTGGAAAACAAATAACAGACTCACTTTACAGAGAGAGCTAAGGTTAAATCCGAAGGTTTGTGCATTCCGGGAGCCAGCATTCATGTAGTTTCCCATGAGCAACACCAGTTCCAGCAACTTGCTAAAGCCCCTGCTCTTCTTGATCTCTTCACAGGCAGCACTGACAGCCATGATGTCAGGTTTGATGTTGTTCACCTGCTCTTCAAACTGAAGCTTAAAGAGAATGGCACTGAGCCGTGGCCGCAGTCTCTTCACATTGCTCATCTGATTGAAGAGAAAATAGCAGATTTCCTTTAAAATGCATGGTATACTTTAGTACTGTGTGGCTGCAAGTAATCTGGGATGATTTATTGGTATGACAGTACGGAAGAAGCAATATGTCCCCTAAAACTGATAGCAGGAAGAGAGAAAAGCCCTGAATGTTTTTGTGAAGAATCCAGTCATCCTTCAAAGAAAAAATTAACAATTTAAATGCTCGTTGAAAAGAAATCTTCAGTTAAGTGACTAAGTTTAACTGAGTAATAAAGTACATATAATTTAGAAAAGAAAACAATTTTTAAAAGGTAACAGGATACAGATGCAACAAATTACAGAGCACTCATACCTATATAGCACTGCTTTAATTTTCGTTCAATACTGAAAATGCTGGGTCATATTTAACAGATTCAGACAGGTCTAAAGAGGGTTTTTTTCCTTCAAAGAGCAACTGTTGTCCGCAAGAACCCTGCTGACTAACAGTGTGTGTTAGATCAAGGGAGAGGAAATAGGTCCCGATTTGTGCTAAACTGACTTCCTTCAGAAACACAGGGCTGCAGAGTGACCCCGTGCCGGGCTTGGGGCAGTTAGAGCTGGGAAGCGTGCAGAGAGGGATCCTGTCCTGGGTTTGAGAGGGGCTGAGAGCATCACAAAGAACAAGTGGCTAGAGGGCCAGCAAGCTCCCGCCTTCACTCTACCCCCAAACCACATCCAAGCAACACATGAGGGGAGGAGCCAGAGGACTTGGGATGTACACTGTTCAAGTTACATGTGAATTCTTTGACCAAACATATTAGAAATTTGAGACCAAGCGGATTGATGGGGCAGCACTACCAAAACCAGTGAACTTCAATAACAATCATAAACATCAGTATTTTGAGGCAAGGTCAGGAAAAAGCAGTGACAGAATATGATAGGATTAAAATAGGAAAGAGCTGTGTCTGTCACAGACCCTAAAGGAAAAGCTAAAAAAACAAACAAACAAACCAAACGTCACGTGAAGTTTATAGGACTTCATTAAGGAGGCAGAAAGCTATCCGCTCATAATGTAATGACTGTTATTGAAGCTTATAGGATTTCATTAAGGAGACAGAACTATCTACTCATAATATAATGACTGTTATTTAAAATAAAATATATCATACAAAAGCCTGAACTTATTAGACTCCAACAGGACACTACAGATACCACCTTAATAACACAGAAAGATAACCCAGTTCACGTATCTAACAAACTCGGAGCAACAGAGTTCTCAGGAGATACCTCTGAGAGAATATCTTCAGATGAACTGAACTCTTAGAGTTACTTAATACTTTCTCAGCAAATAATTTAAATATCTAATGTACATATAGTATTCTCCCACCCACTTGACCTGTTAAATGCTTACGTGTATACAATCAAGATTCTTAAACCTAAACTAATACAGTTATTAAGAAGTCCCTCTACAAAGTACTGTAAGGAATGTCTTAAAATTCCTTGATTCCAAGCAATGTCTTCAAGTTCTCATCTACAGAAAATATTTTCTTCTAGAAGAAGTATATAGAAACTGTAAGCTCAAAAGGGACAATTTTTTAAAGTACATGAAACATTACTAATTATTTTATAATGACTCTAGTAATAAAAATAAATTTTAAAAAGACAAAGTGAGGCCTTCTTAGGATACTCATTCTTAGTGGGCACAAATCATTGTTTGGACGTTGTATACCTTAGCACAGAAAGTAGATATAAGCTGTGATTACTTCTCATAAAATTATTTCATTTGTTATACAATGTTTCCAAAATGGACTTACTTACCTGGAATTTGTATCCTTATTTAAATATCACAAATTTACTATTTGTACATAACTATATTGTACTGGACCATTCTGTATGATACTCTGCTGCTACTAAGTCGCTTCAGTCATGTCCAACTCTGTGCGACCCCATAGACAGTGGCCCACCAGGCTCACCCGTCCCTGGGATTCTCTAGGCAAGAACACTGGAGTGGGTTGCCATTTCCTTCTCCAAGGCATAAAAGTGAAAAGTGAAAGTGAAGTCGCTCAGTTGTTTCTGACTAGTAGCAACCCCATGGACTGCAGCCTACCAGGCTCCTCTGTCCATGGGATTTTCCAGGCAAGAGTTCTAGAGTGGGGTGCCATTGCCTTCTCCATATGATACTCTATTACTTTTAATTTAGTCTTCAGAACAATAAGTCATACAAGGGAGCAGTCACATGCACACATATGGTTATAGCCATTCAGAAGGTGTATTATGGACCCATAGCCATCTCTGCTTTCAGCCCATGCCCTCATTAATGATTATGAAGTCAGGTATTTGGTACTTTGCTATAAACAAGAACCATGAAATTAAAAACATTTGCTCCTTGGAGGAAAAGCTATGACCAACCTAGAAAACATATTAAAAAGCAGAGACATTACTTTGTCACCAAAGGTCCATCTAGTCAAAGCTATGGTTTCTCCAGTATTCATGTACGGATGTAAGAGTTGGACTATAAAGAAAGCTGAGGTCTGAAGAATTGATGCTTTTGAACTGTGGTGTTGTAAAAGACTCTTGATGCTAAAGCTCTAATACTTTGGCCACCTTATGTGAAGNGATTTCATTAAGGAGACAGAACTATCTACTCATAATATAATGACTGTTATTTAAAATAAAATATATCATACAAAAGCCTGAACTTATTAGACTCCAACAGGACACTACAGATACCACCTTAATAACACAGAAAGATAACCCAGTTCACGTATCTAACAAACTCGGAGCAACAGAGTTCTCAGGAGATACCTCTGAGAGAATATCTTCAGATGAACTGAACTCTTAGAGTTACTTAATACTTTCTCAGCAAATAATTTAAATATCTAATGTACATATAGTATTCTCCCACCCACTTGACCTGTTAAATGCTTACGTGTATACAATCAAGATTCTTAAACCTAAACTAATACAGTTATTAAGAAGTCCCTCTACAAAGTACTGTAAGGAATGTCTTAAAATTCCTTGATTCCAAGCAATGTCTTCAAGTTCTCATCTACAGAAAATATTTTCTTCTAGAAGAAGTATATAGAAACTGTAAGCTCAAAAGGGACAATTTTTTAAAGTACATGAAACATTACTAATTATTTTATAGAATGACTCTAGTAATAAAAATAAATTTTAAAAAGACAAAGTGAGGCCTTCTTAGGATACTCATTCTTAGTGGGCACAAATCATTGTTTGGACGTTGTATACCTTAGCACAGAAAGTAGATATAAGCTGTGATTACTTCTCATAAAATTATTTCATTTGTTATACAATGTTTCCAAAATGGACTTACTTACCTGGAATTTGTATCCTTATTTAAATATCACAAATTTACTATTTGTACATAACTATATTGTACTGGACCATTCTGTATGATACTCTGCTGCTACTAAGTCGCTTCAGTCATGTCCAACTCTGTGCGACCCCATAGACAGTGGCCCACCAGGCTCACCCGTCCCTGGGATTCTCTAGGCAAGAACACTGGAGTGGGTTGCCATTTCCTTCTCCAAGGCATAAAAGTGAAAAGTGAAAGTGAAGTCGCTCAGTTGTTTCTGACTAGTAGCAACCCCATGGACTGCAGCCTACCAGGCTCCTCTGTCCATGGGATTTTCCAGGCAAGAGTTCTAGAGTGGGGTGCCATTGCCTTCTCCATATGATACTCTATTACTTTTAATTTAGTCTTCAGAACAATAAGTCATACAAGGGAGCAGTCACATGCACACATATGGTTATAGCCATTCAGAAGGTGTATTATGGACCCATAGCCATCTCTGCTTTCAGCCCATGCCCTCATTAATGATTATGAAGTCAGGTATTTGGTACTTTGCTATAAACAAGAACCATGAAATTAAAAACATTTGCTCCTTGGAGGAAAAGCTATGACCAACCTAGAAAACATATTAAAAAGCAGAGACATTACTTTGTCACCAAAGGTCCATCTAGTCAAAGCTATGGTTTCTCCAGTATTCATGTACGGATGTAAGAGTTGGACTATAAAGAAAGCTGAGGTCTGAAGAATTGATGCTTTTGAACTGTGGTGTTGTAAAAGACTCTTGATGCTAAAGCTCTAATACTTTGGCCACCTTATGTGAAGAACTGACTCATTGCAAAAGACCCTGAGGTGGGAAAGATTGAGGGCAGGAGGAAAAGGGGATGACAGAGGATGAGAGATTAGATGCAATCACTGAGCTGCTGTTTATGGGGTTGCAAAGAGTCAGACATGACTTAGAGACTGAACAAAAACAAAAATAAACAAGGAAAGAATTCTCTAGTACCTGATGCAAAACATTATTATTGCAAAATATATTAATTTTAACATATATTAATATACTACCTCATGTGCAAATAGAAGAAAGACTACCTAAAAGCCTGTATTAAACTACCTCAAAGTATATTAAAGCTTTCCTGCTGACAAGCTCACCATACGAATCCAGTACAAAGTAATTAATTTTCCTAGAATAATATAACCTAGATTTATATGAGTAATGAGTCTACCTGGCACTAGGGACAGGTTCCTCGAAAAAATAAAGTCTGTGATGTAATGCAGGAAAAAGTGCTAAGAGTTTATGGAAAGTCCCGACAAAGCAAAGTCAGGAAGGATAATGTAAACAGATCTTTTAACACTTTTTGTAATGAGATGTCTTTTTCATATTGTTTTTTTCTCCCAAATTTGAAAAGTTAGTATTTTGACTGAAAATAAACAAAGGCATTTTAGTGAACAAAATTAACATATTGGAAAGGAACTTGAGAAATCACCAGAACTCGAGCCTGTTTATAGTCTACCATTCAGCCTACACTGATGCCCCAGACCAAATGGCTTTCCCTTTTATTTAAAAGAAAAGACCTCAGTGAAACCTAATGTTCTAAGACCTAAATCTTGTGATCTATAAAGATAACAGCAGTTATTTTTCTTATTGGTCAAATCAAAGTCTGTTTCTTCAGATGGGATCAAAGGAAAAAGCTTAAAAATTAAAAAAAAATTTTTTTTAATCCTGAAGGTTTCTCCAGCCCTTCAAACTGGACATCTGCACTCTGGTTTTCTTGCTCAAAAAATTTAGAACTCTGACTTATCTGCCAAAGACTAGACTGGATAGAGAAATGGAGAGCTATGATGCTCAAAAAATATTCTCAAAGCTAACAGAAAGTCATTAAAAAAGAAAAGGAAAGACTATTACAAAACTTAACTATAAGATAGCAAATAATTAGAAGGTTAGAACAAATTAGCATTCATTTTTTCCAGAGGTATCCTTTACATTTATTACTACAGGGTCTTAGCAATGTAAACTCACAGCACCAAAATCTGATAACACTGAGTTATACTCTGGATATCAAATTAAAGGCATAAAAAAGAAAGTAAAAATATTTTGATTTTACTACTATTTTTTGAAGGCAGGGAGTAGTCCTCTGGCAACCACCCCATCACATGACCATAGATGTCACACGTCAGAATGAAAACACCTAAGAACAGAGACGGGATAAAATCGAAAGCAATATCCAGAACACAAAGGGTAATTTTTATTTCAAGATTTTGTTCACTGGCAACATTTGTATGGTTGGAGCAGGTACAAAGTAAGACAAAAAGACTGTTAGAAAATCAATGAACCAACAAGCATTGACTGGGTGCCCACTCAGTNCATGTGCAAATAGAAGAAAGACTACCTAAAAGCCTGTATTAAACTACCTCAAAGTATATTAAAGCTTTCCTGCTGACAAGCTCACCATACGAATCCAGTACAAAGTAATTAATTTTCCTAGAATAATATAACCTAGATTTATATGAGTAATGAGTCTACCTGGCACTAGGGACAGGTTCCTCGAAAAAATAAAGTCTGTGATGTAATGCAGGAAAAAGTGCTAAGAGTTTATGGAAAGTCCCGACAAAGCAAAGTCAGGAAGGATAATGTAAACAGATCTTTTAACACTTTTTGTAATGAGATGTCTTTTTCATATTGTTTTTTTCTCCCAAATTTGAAAAGTTAGTATTTTGACTGAAAATAAACAAAGGCATTTTAGTGAACAAAATTAACATATTGGAAAGGAACTTGAGAAATCACCAGAACTCGAGCCTGTTTATAGTCTACCATTCAGCCTACACTGATGCCCCAGACCAAATGGCTTTCCCTTTTATTTAAAAGAAAAGACCTCAGTGAAACCTAATGTTCTAAGACCTAAATCTTGTGATCTATAAAGATAACAGCAGTTATTTTTCTTATTGGTCAAATCAAAGTCTGTTTCTTCAGATGGGATCAAAGGAAAAAGCTTAAAAATTAAAAAAAAATTTTTTTTAATCCTGAAGGTTTCTCCAGCCCTTCAAACTGGACATCTGCACTCTGGTTTTCTTGCTCAAAAAATTTAGAACTCTGACTTATCTGCCAAAGACTAGACTGGATAGAGAAATGGAGAGCTATGATGCTCAAAAAATATTCTCAAAGCTAACAGAAAGTCATTAAAAAAGAAAAGGAAAGACTATTACAAAACTTAACTATAAGATAGCAAATAATTAGAAGGTTAGAACAAATTAGCATTCATTTTTTCCAGAGGTATCCTTTACATTTATTACTACAGGGTCTTAGCAATGTAAACTCACAGCACCAAAATCTGATAACACTGAGTTATACTCTGGATATCAAATTAAAGGCATAAAAAAGAAAGTAAAAATATTTTGATTTTACTACTATTTTTTGAAGGCAGGGAGTAGTCCTCTGGCAACCACCCCATCACATGACCATAGATGTCACACGTCAGAATGAAAACACCTAAGAACAGAGACGGGATAAAATCGAAAGCAATATCCAGAACACAAAGGGTAATTTTTATTTCAAGATTTTGTTCACTGGCAACATTTGTATGGTTGGAGCAGGTACAAAGTAAGACAAAAAGACCGTTAGAAAATCAATGAACCAACAAGCATTGACTGGGTGCCCACTCAGTGCTGTGAGCGGCACAGAAGTCGTGGTTGCTGCCCTTGTGTCATCAAATTCTTGCCATCTGTCTTAAAGGGCAAAAAGGAGGAAAAGTTTTCCAGGAGATATAATCTCCCATAATCTCATTATGGTTATGTTTTTCATGTATAATTTTAATTTTATCTATTATTTCATGAGGGAGAAAAACAGAATCTATTTGACATTTTTATACCAACTACATTTAACACCATATCTGGTCCTCTTTATTCAATTTCTTTTACAAACATGGTATTTCAGGAGCAAACTTTTTCAAAACTTGTTGGGTTTTCCCCCCACTTCTTGCCTGCAGCCTTGTGCAGGCGCACCTCACAAGAAGTTTGAGAACACACTCCATATCTTTATTCTTCTTCTCTAAAGTTGTTGTAAGACTAATTAATCTAACCCTAAAGTTGTTGTAAGACTAATTAATCATTCATCTAACTTTCTAACATAAGTAATCTGCTGACTGAAAAGCTACTAGCTTGAGTCTGAATTAACTTATCAATACTGCTAAAAACCTTTACTTTAGATACTTTCTAAATACATAATTATAAGGAATAATGGGACAGTGTTCCTGGAAAGTTAAATGACTCCTGCAAGTTCACAGAGCCAGAGGGCATGAGTCTAGAGCTAACTTGCTGCCAACTAAGTGTGCAAGACACTCAAAGCATCATAACATGAAAATTAACAACTGCAACTTAAAAGCCATCTAATACTCACACTACTTCTATCATATTTTCCTACAGACCAGAACAGACTTTACTTTCCCCAGAGCGGTTATTAGATAAAGTACCATGGAGACAAGCGGCCCTGTTGTGCACTTCGCCAGATGCTCTTCACATTCCGTTCTTTCCTTCTGGGTGTACCCAACTGCCCTCAATGTTTCCAGATCCACTTTTATTGTCCCCTGGCACTATACTTGCCACTCACAGTTTCATACTAGCTCATTCCTCCACTCCCTGTAAGACATGTGTGAGAAGGAGAAGGTGAAGAAAACAAGTGGGTCTTTGTGAAAGACAAGATTATAAAAAATGACACAGGGATGGGAGGAAAGTGCCATCTGAGAAGGAAGGTCTAACGACAGACTAATACCCTTCAGAAAGGGTTTGGAACTTGATTTTCCCACACAAACTGTATGAAAAATATCTTCCTTTTACTGTTTTAGCTGGCCAATATTTTCATGATCTCCAGAATCCTCAGAATTAAAAAAAAAAAAAGTTCATTCCACTTCAGGAAAGGCATCAAAAACAGCTATTCAAGTGCCTTATTCCTGGATAGTGCTCAGACTATCAAGACTGTTCTTTTAAATAAATGTGCCCTTATGATAATAAAACTCATAAGCTTAAGTTATTTTTTAAACTATACAACAGCAAAGTACACATGGAATTATTTTTTTACATTTTGCCATAGGAGCAAGATAAAGCCAAGAATTATACAAAAAATATTAAAAGGATAAAATGTATATTCCTTCAGCTTGTCAAGAAATAGAAAATTGCTACAGACATCAGAGATGCTTTCTCTTTTTGTACAAATGCTTATCAGTTCTGGACCACTAAGGATTTCACAGCAGGTCCAAACGAGTTCTGCAGATACTCAGGATCTGCAAGTTGTGAAGTTAGAGAGCGAGAGGCTTCTTATTTAATTT
This sequence comes from Raphicerus campestris, assembly GCA_006410735.1. Taxonomy (NCBI): domain Eukaryota; kingdom Metazoa; phylum Chordata; class Mammalia; order Artiodactyla; family Bovidae; genus Raphicerus; species Raphicerus campestris. Next base: position 698,301 of record SJYW01038968.1, read on the forward strand.
GGCAGTCTTAGCAAAACCCTCTTCACACATAAGTTTCATATCTGATGAATTAAAAAGCTGGCATAACACCCGAAACCATTCTGGTGTCTTAAATTCATTCACGTCTGCTTCCAGACAATCCGCACGCTAACACAGAAAACCAATGTTTTTATTGCTATCACTGTAACTAAGTTTTGCCTGTTCTTGAAATTTATATAAATGAAACTTTCAGTAAACACTTTTTGTATCTGATTTCTTTCACTCAATAAAATGACTTTGAGATTTGCATACATGTAGTATGATTGAGTATTAAAGACCTCCAGGTGAGATCATGCAGGATTTAGGGTGATCCGTGAATCTAATGCCATGCCATTTTAAGGGAAAGGAGAGAGAAAGACACACACAGGAGAAGGAAACGTGCAGAATGGGAAGAAGGAGCAAAGAATGGCATGTTATTCCAAGTCAAGAAATACCAAAGGCTACCAGGTGCTAGGAGAGAGGCAGAATACATATTCTTCCTCAGAGTCTCCAAAAGGCACCAACCCTGCCAAGAGCGTCATGCGGGACCAAAGGTCTCCAGGAGTGTGACAGAATAAATCACTGTTGTTTCAAGCCACTGAGACTGTGGACCTCTGCTGTGGCAGCCCAGGGACACTCATGCAGGTTACTATGAAAACTCTTGTCTGAGTCTTCATTTCTATTAAGTATCTAAAAGGGAGAGTGTAAATGTATACTTTAAAAAAATTGTCAACCTTTTTACAAAGTGGTTTATACCACTTACGCCTCGTTTGCCAATGTTAGGCTTTATTCTGAAAGCTTTTATCTTTTCATGTATAGATCTGTACTCCACCCTTCATTAAAGTTTGTATGGTATGATGGGGGCTTCCCAGGTGGCACTGGTGGTGGTTTAGTCGCTAAGTCACGTCTGACTCTTGCAACCCTATGGACCATAGCCCCGCCAGGCTCCTCTGTCCATGGGATTCTCCAGGCAAGAATACTGGAGTAGGTTGCCATTTCCTTCTACCACAGGAAATGTTAAGAGATGCAGGTTCAAGCTCTGGGCCACGAAGATCCCCTGGAGGAGGGCATGGCAACCCTCTCCAGTATTCATGCCTAGAGAATCCCATGGAAAGAGGAGCCTGGTGCCTAGACTCCACAGGGTTGCAGAGTCGGTCACGACTGAAGCAAGTTAGCATGCACACATGGTATGATGAAGGACTTTTCACAGCATCATTTGGTACAAAGAAGTTCCTTTCTCTACTCACTAGCCTTCAAGTCTTTGTTGAAAATCAATTGATGGTATCTTTGTGAGTCTTTAAACTCTAAACTTTTAAGAAAAAAGTTTATATAGTCTTAAGCGAAAACATTGTCTTGATAACAAATCAGTACTAGGTCCTCCAAATCTGCCTTTCTCAAAATTGATTTTGTCCATTCCAAGTCCTTTGCATGACATAAGAATTTTTGTAAAATCTTGTCAGTTACTATTGTAAGACCTGCTGGGACTGATTGAGACTGTATGTATTAGGAATCTATAGATCACGAGGGGAAAATGTAATCTTAGCAAATTTAGTCTTCCACTCTAGCATGGTATATATATCACCATTTATTTACAACTTCTGTAAATTATCTCAGCAATAACTCTCTCTAAGGAATAACTTGGTAGTTGTAGTATAGAAAATTTGCACATGTTCAGTGAAATGCATCCTTATGTACATTTTTGATGCTACTGTAAATAGTACTATTAATTTGTTTTCCAATATATCATTGCTTATATTAAAAAAATACAACTGATTTTCATATAGTTACTATTTTGTGACCTTCTAAGTTTCCTATAGATTCCTTATATATTCACATAGATAATAAGTTCACTTATATCATTTCCAACATACAGGCCTTTTATCTCATTTTCTTATTACACAAGTTAGAATATATATTATAATGCAGAAAAGTGATAAGAATAGATTTCCTTGTCTGGTTTCCAAATTATAACTGACAAAGAATTTAATCTTTCACAACTAAGCATGATGATAGTCCCATGTTTTCCACAGATGTCTTTATATCAGGTTGAAAAAGTTTTATTCTATTTTTCCTTGCTAGGAGTTCTTATATATCATAAACAAGATAGAATTCTATCAAATGCTTTTACTTTATATATAGATAATTGTATGATTTTTCTCCTTATTGTTTTGTAATATGGTCAACTGCATGATTTAATTTTCAAATGTTAAACCAACCTGGTACAAATTGGTAACAATACACTCTTTTTATGCACTACTTGATACAAAAATATCTTACTGACAATTTTTTTCATGTATGTTTATATATGATACGGGTCTGTAGTAGATCACGTTATATAATAGTTTCCCTTCTTTGATTACTGATTGAAATTTGAGAATTTAGTTTTATTTTTTCAGTGCTTTCATTTTCATGAATTTCAAACTAATTTATTCTTTGACCCACAAACAATTTAATACTATGTTATCCAATTTTCAAACAGTGAGAGATGTTCTATTATTTTGTCCAATTTAATATCTATTTGGACAGAAAGCCTACTCTTACAAGATTTCAATCTTTGGAAAATTACTGAGATTTATTTTATGTTCCCATATGCTCTACCTTGGTGAATGTTCCATGTCTATTTGAAAAGAATGTATATTTTGCAGTTATAAGAGAAATTTTCTATAAATATCAATTAGGACATTCTGGTTGATAGAACAGTCTTGCTTTTTCAAATATTTACTGTCTTTTTTGATATACTTTTACTAGAATTAAATGAAAGAGAGGCATTAAAATCTCATTATGATTGGGAAGCTATCTATTTTTCCATTTAATTCTACAGGTTTTGTTTCATGAATTTTAATGCTCTTTATTAGGTACATACATATTTAAGATGATTGTTTCTTGTAAATTACTCCTGTATCCTTGTGCAATGCCACTATCTCTTAAAAGATAATTTGTCTTGAAACATGCATTCTCTGAAATATACATAGCTATGCTACTTTTCCTACTGCTTCTTATGTGTTTTGTATTTGTCCTTTCTGCCCTTTACATCTTTGTTCTCCTTTCCTGCTTTTGTGTTTATTAAGCAATTTTTAGTATTCCATTTTTTTTCTTCTGATTTTTCCTGGTTCCTCTAGGACGAACACTATGCATCTTTATGTAGTCTATTTAGAGTGACTGTTAAGTCAATATTACGCTTTTTTATGGTTTTTATTTCCTGACTCCCCCCTCTATCTAGCATTTCAGTCACACTTCACACTCTGATTCATTTCATGTGTGTCATAATGTTACAGTAGTGCAATTCCATTCATCCTACCCAATCATTTGTGCAACTACCATCACATCTTTTGCTTCTATATACATATAAACACTACCTTGCAATGTCACTTTTTAATTATTAGGTTTCTATTCAATAAATTATGAGAAGAAAAAAACACAGTTCATTTATTATCTTACATGGTATTGATTCCTTTTTGTGGATACCAGTTTTCATGTAGTATCACTTTCATTTGCCCTGCAAGAGAAGTTTAGCTTTTCTGGTAGGACAGCTGTGACAGGCACAATCTCTCTCCTTGCATATAATTAAAGGTGTATTCACTTTACCCTATTTTGGAAGGGCATCTACTAAATAAGAGGATTTTGAGTTTATAGAGTTTTATTTATTTCAGCATTTTAAATATACCATTCTGTTGACTTCTGGTTTGATTATTTCTAGAAAATCAGCTATATTCATCTCCTTATTTTCTCACGTTTCCTTNCAAGCGGCCCTGTTGTGCACTTCGCCAGATGCTCTTCACATTCCGTTCTTTCCTTCTGGGTGTACCCAACTGCCCTCAATGTTTCCAGATCCACTTTTATTGTCCCCTGGCACTATACTTGCCACTCACAGTTTCATACTAGCTCATTCCTCCACTCCCTGTAAGACATGTGTGAGAAGGAGAAGGTGAAGAAAACAAGTGGGTCTTTGTGAAAGACAAGATTATAAAAAATGACACAGGGATGGGAGGAAAGTGCCATCTGAGAAGGAAGGTCTAACGACAGACTAATACCCTTCAGAAAGGGTTTGGAACTTGATTTTCCCACACAAACTGTATGAAAAATATCTTCCTTTTACTGTTTTAGCTGGCCAATATTTTCATGATCTCCAGAATCCTCAGAATTAAAAAAAAAAAAAGTTCATTCCACTTCAGGAAAGGCATCAAAAACAGCTATTCAAGTGCCTTATTCCTGGATAGTGCTCAGACTATCAAGACTGTTCTTTTAAATAAATGTGCCCTTATGATAATAAAACTCATAAGCTTAAGTTATTTTTTAAACTATACAACAGCAAAGTACACATGGAATTATTTTTTTACATTTTGCCATAGGAGCAAGATAAAGCCAAGAATTATACAAAAAATATTAAAAGGATAAAATGTATATTCCTTCAGCTTGTCAAGAAATAGAAAATTGCTACAGACATCAGAGATGCTTTCTCTTTTTGTACAAATGCTTATCAGTTCTGGACCACTAAGGATTTCACAGCAGGTCCAAACGAGTTCTGCAGATACTCAGGATCTGCAAGTTGTGAAGTTAGAGAGCGAGAGGCTTCTTATTTAATTTGGCAGTCTTAGCAAAACCCTCTTCACACATAAGTTTCATATCTGATGAATTAAAAAGCTGGCATAACACCCGAAACCATTCTGGTGTCTTAAATTCATTCACGTCTGCTTCCAGACAATCCGCACGCTAACACAGAAAACCAATGTTTTTATTGCTATCACTGTAACTAAGTTTTGCCTGTTCTTGAAATTTATATAAATGAAACTTTCAGTAAACACTTTTTGTATCTGATTTCTTTCACTCAATAAAATGACTTTGAGATTTGCATACATGTAGTATGATTGAGTATTAAAGACCTCCAGGTGAGATCATGCAGGATTTAGGGTGATCCGTGAATCTAATGCCATGCCATTTTAAGGGAAAGGAGAGAGAAAGACACACACAGGAGAAGGAAACGTGCAGAATGGGAAGAAGGAGCAAAGAATGGCATGTTATTCCAAGTCAAGAAATACCAAAGGCTACCAGGTGCTAGGAGAGAGGCAGAATACAGATTCTTCCTCAGAGTCTCCAAAAGGCACCAACCCTGCCAAGAGCGTCATGCGGGACCAAAGGTCTCCAGGAGTGTGACAGAATAAATCACTGTTGTTTCAAGCCACTGAGACTGTGGACCTCTGCTGTGGCAGCCCAGGGACACTCATGCAGGTTACTATGAAAACTCTTGTCTGAGTCTTCATTTCTATTAAGTATCTAAAAGGGAGAGTGTAAATGTATACTTTAAAAAAATTGTCAACCTTTTTACAAAGTGGTTTATACCACTTACGCCTCGTTTGCCAATGTTAGGCTTTATTCTGAAAGCTTTTATCTTTTCATGTATAGATCTGTACTCCACCCTTCATTAAAGTTTGTATGGTATGATGGGGGCTTCCCAGGTGGCACTGGTGGTGGTTTAGTCGCTAAGTCACGTCTGACTCTTGCAACCCTATGGACCATAGCCCCGCCAGGCTCCTCTGTCCATGGGATTCTCCAGGCAAGAATACTGGAGTAGGTTGCCATTTCCTTCTACCACAGGAAATGTTAAGAGATGCAGGTTCAAGCTCTGGGCCACGAAGATCCCCTGGAGGAGGGCATGGCAACCCTCTCCAGTATTCATGCCTAGAGAATCCCATGGAAAGAGGAGCCTGGTGGCTAGACTCCACAGGGTTGCAGAGTCGGTCACGACTGAAGCAAGTTAGCATGCACACATGGTATGATGAAGGACTTTTCACAGCATCATTTGGTACAAAGAAGTTCCTTTCTCTACTCACTAGCCTTCAAGTCTTTGTTGAAAATCAATTGATGGTATCTTTGTGAGTCTTTAAACTCTAAACTTTTAAGAAAAAAGTTTATATAGTCTTAAGCGAAAACATTGTCTTGATAACAAATCAGTACTAGGTCCTCCAAATCTGCCTTTCTCAAAATTGATTTTGTCCATTCCAAGTCCTTTGCATGACATAAGAATTTTTGTAAAATCTTGTCAGTTACTATTGTAAGACCTGCTGGGACTGATTGAGACTGTATGTATTAGGAATCTATAGATCACGAGGGGAAAATGTAATCTTAGCAAATTTAGTCTTCCACTCTAGCATGGTATATATATCACCATTTATTTACAACTTCTGTAAATTATCTCAGCAATAACTCTCTCTAAGGAATAACTTGGTAGTTGTAGTATAGAAAATTTGCACATGTTCAGTGAAATGCATCCTTATGTACATTTTTGATGCTACTGTAAATAGTACTATTAATTTGTTTTCCAATATATCATTGCTTATATTAAAAAAATACAACTGATTTTCATATAGTTACTATTTTGTGACCTTCTAAGTTTCCTATAGATTCCTTATATATTCACATAGATAATAAGTTCACTTATATCATTTCCAACATACAGGCCTTTTATCTCATTTTCTTATTACACAAGTTAGAATATATATTATAATGCAGAAAAGTGATAAGAATAGATTTCCTTGTCTGGTTTCCAAATTATAACTGACAAAGAATTTAATCTTTCACAACTAAGCATGATGATAGTCCCATGTTTTCCACAGATGTCTTTATATCAGGTTGAAAAAGTTTTATTCTATTTTTCCTTGCTAGGAGTTCTTATATATCATAAACAAGATAGAATTCTATCAAATGCTTTTACTTTATATATAGATAATTGTATGATTTTTCTCCTTATTGTTTTGTAATATGGTCAACTGCATGATTTAATTTTCAAATGTTAAACCAACCTGGTACAAATTGGTAACAATACACTCTTTTTATGCACTACTTGATACAAAAATATCTTACTGACAATTTTTTTCATGTATGTTTATATATGATACGGGTCTGTAGTAGATCACGTTATATAATAGTTTCCCTTCTTTGATTACTGATTGAAATTTGAGAATTTAGTTTTATTTTTTCAGTGCTTTCATTTTCATGAATTTCAAACTAATTTATTCTTTGACCCACAAACAATTTAATACTATGTTATCCAATTTTCAAACAGTGAGAGATGTTCTATTATTTTGTCCAATTTAATATCTATTTGGACAGAAAGCCTACTCTTACAAGATTTCAATCTTTGGAAAATTACTGAGATTTATTTTATGTTCCCATATGCTCTACCTTGGTGAATGTTCCATGTCTATTTGAAAAGAATGTATATTTTGCAGTTATAAGAGAAATTTTCTATAAATATCAATTAGGACATTCTGGTTGATAGAACAGTCTTGCTTTTTCAAATATTTACTGTCTTTTTTGATATACTTTTACTAGAATTAAATGAAAGAGAGGCATTAAAATCTCATTATGATTGGGAAGCTATCTATTTTTCCATTTAATTCTACAGGTTTTGTTTCATGAATTTTAATGCTCTTTATTAGGTACATACATATTTAAGATGATTGTTTCTTGTAAATTACTCCTGTATCCTTGTGCAATGCCACTATCTCTTAAAAGATAATTTGTCTTGAAACATGCATTCTCTGAAATATACATAGCTATGCTACTTTTCCTACTGCTTCTTATGTGTTTTGTATTTGTCCTTTCTGCCCTTTACATCTTTGTTCTCCTTTCCTGCTTTTGTGTTTATTAAGCAATTTTTAGTATTCCATTTTTTTTCTTCTGATTTTTCCTGGTTCCTCTAGGACGAACACTATGCATCTTTATGTAGTCTATTTAGAGTGACTGTTAAGTCAATATTACGCTTTTTTATGGTTTTTATTTCCTGACTCCCCCCTCTATCTAGCATTTCAGTCACACTTCACACTCTGATTCATTTCATGTGTGTCATAATGTTACAGTAGTGCAATTCCATTCATCCTACCCAATCATTTGTGCAACTACCATCACATCTTTTGCTTCTATATACATATAAACACTACCTTGCAATGTCATTTTTTAATTATTAGGTTTCTATTCAATAAATTATGAGAAGAAAAAAACACAGTTCATTTATTATCTTACATGGTATTGATTCCTTTTTGTGGATACCAGTTTTCATGTAGTATCACTTTCATTTGCCCTGCAAGAGAAGTTTAGCTTTTCTGGTAGGACAGCTGTGACAGGCACAATCTCTCTCCTTGCATATAATTAAAGGTGTATTCACTTTACCCTATTTTGGAAGGGCATCTACTAAATAAGAGAATTTTGAGTTTATAGAGTTTTATTTATTTCAGCATTTTAAATATACCATTCTGTTGACTTCTGGTTTGATTATTTCTAGAAAATCAGCTATATTCATCTCCTTATTTTCTCACGTTTCCTTCAGCCTCAAATTACTTTCTCGTCTTTGTCTTTAAGCAGTTTGATTAGAATATGCCAAAGTGTCTTTTTCTTTATATTTATCCTGAATGTGGTTTACTAAGATTCTTGAAACAGAAGTTTATTTTTTCCACTCAATTTGACATTACTTTGCCCTTATTTCTTTAAATGATTTGCCAGCCACAACCTCACTCTCTTGTCTTGTTGGTACTACAATTACAGGTGTTTTAGATTGTCTATTTCCAATATACTTAACCTACATATTGAATATTTTAATTCAGTTACTGAACTTTTCAGTTTTGCTTACTTTTAAGCATTCTCAAAGATTAATTCCTTTAGTTTGTTAAACATATTTATGATATCCACATTAAAGTCTTTACATTTGAAATCTAAAATCTGGCTGTTCTTGTTGATTTGACTGCTTTTTCCTTTGACTATACATTCTATTTTATTAACTTTGAAAGTGAAAGTGAACGTCCCTCAGTCCGATCTTACTCTTTGCGACCTCATGGACTATAGAGTCCATGGAATTCTCTAGGCTAGAATACTGGAGTGGGTAGCCTTTCCCTTCTCCAAGGGATCTTCCCAACCCAGGAATTGAATCCAGGTCTCCTGCATTGCAGGCTGATTCTTTACCAGCTCAGCCACAGGGAAGCCCAAGAATACTGAAGTGGGTAGTCTTTCCCTTCTCCAGTGGCTCTTCCTGACCCAGGAATCAAACTGGGGTCTCCTGCATTGCAGGCAGATTCTTTACCAGCTGAGCCACAACTTCTTAATTAAATAATAAAATGTCATAATAACTCCTGAGGTATAATATTACTTTGAAGAATATTCCTTCTTGATGTAGCAGGCAAATTAATCATTGGGTAATCACCTTTAAGTTTCTCCATAGGCTTATTTATAGTCTTAACATGCTTAGTCTCACATTCTGTAGAAATCAGGAGGTGTTTCCCTAGCCCCTCTAACATGTTAGGACTCATTCTTCCCAGAAAAGACTGAAGACTTAATTTTTTTAGGGTCAGTGCCAGCAAATTTGGAAAACTCAGCAGTGGCCACAGGGCTAGAAAGCATCAGTTTTCACTCCAATCCCAAAGAACGGCAATGCCAAAGAATGTTCAAACTACCGCACAATTGCACTCATCTCACATGCTAGTAAAGTAATGCTCAAAATTCTCCAAGCCAGGCTTCAGCAATACATGAACCGTGAACTCCCTGATGTTCAAGTTGGTTTTAGAAAAGGCAGAGGAACCAGAGATCAAATTGCCAACATCCGCTGGATCATGGAAAAAGCAAGAGAGTTTCAGAAAAACATCTATTTCTGCTTTATTGACTATGCCAAAGCCTTTGACTGTGTGGATCACAATCAACTGTGGAACATTCTGAGAGAGATGGGAATACCAGACCACCTGACCTGCCTCTTGAGAAATCTGTATGCAGGTCAGGAAGCAACAGTTAGAACTGGACATGGAACAAGACACTAGTTCCAAATAGGAAAAGGAGTATGTCAAGGCTGTATATTGTCACCCAGCTTATTTAACTTATACACACAGTACATCATGAGAAATGCTGGACTGGAAGAAACACAAGCTGGAATCAAGATTGCTGGGGAGAAATATCAATCACCTCAGATATGCAGATGACACCACCCTTATGGTAGAAAGTGAAGAGGAACTCAAAGGCCTCTTGATTAAAGTGAAAGAGGAGAGTGAAAAAGTTGGCTTAAACCTCAACATTCAGAAAACGAAGATCATGGCATCCAGTCCCATCACTTCATGGGAAATAGATGGGGAAATAGTGTCAGACTTTATTTTTGGGGGCTCCAAAATCACTGTGGATGGTGACTGTAGCCATGAAATTAAAAGACACTTACTCCTTGGAAGGAAAGTTATGATCAACCTAGATAGCATATTCAAAAGCAGAGACATTTCTTCACCAACTAAGGTCCGTCTAGTCAAGGTTATGGTTTTTCCAGTAGTCATGTATGGATGTGAGAGTTGGACTGTGAAAAAAGCTGAACGCCAAAAAATTGATGCTTTTGAACTGTGGTGTTGGAGAAGACTCTTGAGAGTCCCTTGGACTGCAAGGAGATCCAACCAGTCCATTCTGAAGAAGATCAGTCCTGGGATTTCTTTGAAAGGAATGATGCTGAAGCTCAAACTCCAGTACTTTGGCCACTTCATGAGAAGAGTTGACTCACTGGAAAAGACTGATGCTGGGAGGGATTAGGGGCAGGAGGAGAAGGGGATGACAGAGGATGAGATGGCTGGATGGTACCACTGACTCGATGGAGGTGAGTCTGAGTGAACTCCGAGAGATGGTGATGGACAGGGAGGCCTGGCGTGCTGCAATTCACGGGGTCGCAAGAGTCGGATACGACTGAGCGACTGAACTGAACTGAAGTGTAGGTACTCCTTTAGGATGTTGGTCCTGTTTCCTGAGGTACAGCCTTTTTAGCTGTTTGAGTGAATGCCAAGTATGTTAGTGAGAGTTACCTCTACTCTGGCAGGGCCAGGACTCCAGGGACTCCTAGGAATGATGGACGCCTGGTCTCTGTTCTCCTCTCACTGTGCAGCAGGTGCCATATGGCAAATCCAGCTCTGCATATGCACAGCCCAGCGTCCAGGGAGACCCCCACAGATTTTTAAAAATCTGTTCCTAACTATTTTATGGTTTTATTACTGGAAATGGAATTTTAAAATTCTTTTATTACAAGTTTAGTTTCAAGAATACAAAAAACTCTTTACCTAGATTAACCAAATGTTTCCATTTTGTATCATTTGCTTCCTATTTCCTCTCTTCCTCTTCATATATATGTATACTAAAGGAAAAATATATATGTACATATAATAATATAATACATAACATTTAGCTAAGGTGATGTCCATCAGTTTTTCAAATGTAAAGTTACGATACTTTCTTATATTGTGTTATTTATATGAAGATGATTTAGGACTATATAAATAGTATGGATACAACCTTATTTTCAGATGTTCACCTATGTGTTAAAGCGGACAGCCATTAAATATAGAATACTGGTTATAGTATTCACTCAACTTTACTAAAAGTGTATGTTTATAGAACTTTCCATATGGCTTCAAGAATAAGATATAAAATAAACAAGTACAATATCTATTGTAATTACACCTTAAGCCACCAGCACAATAAAATTGCCTAACTCTATACTAACTTAGTTCCATAAGTTCAGTCTCCCATTTTCCATTGTTTCCAAAACAGTCTTAGAAGACAGTATCTAGACCTATATAATGAGATTTGCATAATATAGGAAATGATTCTCAGGCACTAGATAATAATACTCAAATCTAAAAATCAACCTTAAAACAACGTTGTCTGCAAAGTGAGCACTCATAAAAGACCTTTTCGCTTATAACTACAAAATCCTTTAGACTTTCTTTCAAATTAATGATTCATGGCTAGTAATTAGTATGTGACTATAATGATGTTTTCTTCTGTTTTTGCAAACGAAACACATTAAGTGGATTGTGCCATAAAATTTCAATACTACATAAAGGGTCTAACACGAAACAATCGTGTTTCTACACCAAAAAACAACCATAATTCTTATTATGGACTCATATGCCCCACTTTTTAGTTGTCTATTTAGAAGATTTAAAATACCAAAGTAGAAAAAGTAGCCACTTGACAAAATTCCCCAAAATTAATTTTAAATTCAACAGCTCAATAATTTAAGCTCCTTCATAAACATACTAAGTAATATGTATTTATCATTAACTCAAGTCAATCTTTAAATATTAAAAATAAATTTGCTCCAGTGATGAAGCATACAGAAACCAGGGCTAAAAGGAACTTCAAGTACAGGGGGAACCTACGGCAAACACACAAGAGTGATTGCTACCATTAAAAAAAGGAGGCTGTCCTTCAGCATCATAAAAGTATGGTTCACAGCTGAGCTGCACTAGTTACTAGATGGATGAACAAGCTGCCTCAGCAATGAAATGTTAATGACTACTTCTGGAGTTATATGAGAGACAGATAAAATTACTCATTCATTTATATATCGAATTATTTACTGCATATATATTATGTGGCAAAGAATCACATTGAATATAAGATGACAGGGACCTGGTCCAAATGGATGTACTAAAGTGAACAGATAAAGAAAGGGAGAGAAAAGGAGAAACAATAATATAAATCGGTAAGATCATTTTAGGTAAGGATAATTGCTCATGAATATGCAGGATAACACAGAGAATGGTGGGAGGCATCAGGATGATGAGTCCTGCCACAGGGAAGGGGTATCTGAGCCGAGGCAGAGCGAGCGGCAGGCGTACAGCAAACCTGAGCAGGGAACAGAAAATGAATGCAGCTGAAACCAGTGGACAAAGAAGGGAGCGGGGACACCAGAAAGTCACTCAGTTGTGTCCGACTCTTCATGACCCCATGGACCTCGAGCCTGCAAGGATCCTCTGACAGTAGGATTCTCCAGGCAAGAACACTGGAGTGGGTACCATTCCTTTCTCCAGAGGATCTTCCCAACCCAGTGATGGAACCCGGGTCTCCTGCATTGGCTAAAAAACATATACTAGATCATTTTACAAATTGAAATGGATTTAGAAATCATTAGAACAATCAGAGAGAAATTCCTCTTCTGGCCAAACATGGAAAAACACGGACTGCATTTAGCTCTCTTCGCCCCCACACCCAGAGGCAACAGCTTTCAGACACTGACACTGACTGAGAAAGGGGAAACAGGTGCATTCCATGACTGCTCCAGCTTGCTGTCTGAAAAAGAGCCCAGGGGGAGCCAGGAGGTGTCATGCCCAAGACAGAGGTAAGAGCTGCGGATGGCAACGCAGCTGAGTTCTCAGGACAGAGTGCCAGACAGGAAATGGTAATGCAGACAGAAAGCTCCAGCGTTCTCAAGAGGTTCCATTTATGTATTTAACTGTAGTAGACACATCATGTGAGAAACTACTGAAGACCAAGGAAGGAATCAGTCAGAAGCACTGGAGGGAACCACACCCAGCTCTCAGATAAAGATGGGGACAGTACCTGCTCTCAGGAGGCAAAATGGAAAAAACTCAAAATTCATGGGATATTGAATAAGACAGGAAAGTTTAAAGCTACCATAATTCATACACTTATCAAGGCTGAGAAAAGATTAAGGATGTTAAGCAAAGACATAAAGATATTTTTTAAAACTACCTGCACTGAATTTCAACAATAGAAAGCTTTGCTATCTGAGCTGACTGAAAAGGAAAAACATCAAACAGCATAAAAGAAAAGATTAGTGAACTGAAATACATGTCCAAAATGAAAAAAGAGGGAAGAAAATAAAAAGGGCATCAATGAGTTGTGGAACAACTTTGAGAAGCCTGACATATATGTAATAATATAATATACATGCAACTTAAGTTTCAGAAATAGAGGAGAGGAGATACAGAAAAGATATCTGACAAACACAATGGCTAAAAAAAGTCAACTTTAAAGGGAACTACAAACCCAGTATCAACAGATCCAACTCAGTGAAACCCAAGGACAAAAACATGAAGAAAACTATACACCGAAACTACATCACAATCAAATTAATCAAGCGAAGGAGAAATCTTCAAAACAACCTGAGAAAAAGAGAAACATGTACAGACAAACAAAGTTATGAGTGATGGCAAATTTCCTGCCCCAATAATTCAAACAAGAAGACAGAGTAGTAACATGTTTAAAACTATGAAAGGAAAAATAATCAACTTGGAATTCCATACCGATGGAAATGCTTCAAAATGAGGTAGAAAAGACTTCTACATACATAGAAAAACTGAAAGAATTCATTAGTGCTGGAAGAAACGTTACGGCAGTTTTTCATGTGGAAGAAAGATGATTCCAGATGGAAGTCAACATTTACACAAGAGAGAGAATACTGGAGTGTGTAGATAAAAAAGACAACCACTTTGTTGAAAGTAAAATCACATGTTAAGAGTTTTAAACATAACCCAAGGTAAGATGTGTGATAACAAATGCACAAAGCCACCAAAGGGAGTATATTATAGTGAGGCTTCATAACACATGTTGAATGATATCGTATCATTTGAAGAAGTTAAAAATGTATCCTGTAAACCCTAATGCAACCACAAATAAAATGTAGTAACAAACCAACCAACAGAAAGACAAAGTCATTAAAATACTCGATTCAAGAGTAAAATAATACCAAAGAATAGATGAGGAAAATAGAAAATAAATAACAAGATGTGAGATTCAAATTCCACTAGATTAACAACCACATTAAAAGAAAATGACCACTCTACTTAAAAAGGCAAAATCATTACACTGGACTTGAAACAAAAATGCAATATTCAACCAATACGCTGCCTATAACAACAACAGATTAAAAGAAAAGGACAAAAAATGGCTTCCTTAAAGTAACAAGGTAAATTTCAGACAGAGTATTTTAAGCTTAGAAGTGACACAATCACATTTATTTTTGTACTAAAAGATCTCTAGTTTGTATGTGCAAAAGGACTGAATATTCCACATGTAATGTAGCACCTTAAACACAACAGGTTATTAACAAATGGAAAATACAAAAATATACAGTTGTGACAGGATGACCTAGCATTATCTCCCTTGAGAGTTTCTTATATTTCAAGCACATTATTCTAAAATGCATACCCACAATTTATTTCTCTTTATATTTGTCTTGCTATTGTCATTCATTCACAGTTCAGTTCAGTCACTCAGTCGTGTCTGACTCTTTGTGACCCCATGGACTGCAACACGACAGGCCTCCCTGTCCATCACCAACTCCTGGAATTTACTCAAACTCATGTCCATTGAGTCAGTGATGCCATTCAACCACCTCATCCTCTGCAGTCCCCTTCTCTTCCTGCCCTCAATCTTTCTCAGCATCAGAATCTTTGCAAATGAGTCAGTTCTTCGCATCAGGTGGCCAAATTAATGGAGTTTCAGCTTCAACGTCAGTCCTTCCAATGAACACCCAGGACTGATCTCCTTTAGAATGGACTGGTTGGATCTCCTGGCAGTCCAAGGGACTCTCAAGAGTCTTCTTCAAAACCACAGCTCAAAAGCATCATTCTTCGGTGCTCAGCTTTCTTTATAGTTCAACTCTCACATCCATACATAACGACTGGAAAAACCACAGCCTTGACTAGATGGACCTTTGTTGGTGAAGCAATACCTCTGCTTTCTAATATGCTGCCTAGGTTGGTCCTAACTTTTCTTCCAAGGAGTAAGCGTCTTTTAATTTCATGGCAGTTTTTCACGTGGAGGAAAGATGATTCCAGATGGAAGTCAACATTTACACAAGAGAGAGAATACTGGAGTGTGTAGATAAAAAAGACAACCACTTTGTTGAAAGTAAAAATCACAGTCACCATCTGCACTAATTTTGGAGCCCCCCAAAATAAAGTCAGCCACTTTTTCCACTGTTTCCTCATCTATTTGCTGTGAAGTGATGGGGACAGATGCCACGATCTTAGTTTTCTTAATGTTGAGATTTAAGCCAACTTAATCACCCTTCAGAGTACATCATGAGAAATGCTGGGCTGGAAGAAGCACAAGCTGAAATTAAGATTGCCAGGAGAAATATCAATAACCTCAGATATGCAGATGACACCACCCTTATGCCAGAAAGTGAAGATGAACTAAAAAGCTTCTTGATGAAACTGAAAGTGGAGAGTGAAAAAGTAGGCTTAAAGCTCAACAGTCAGAAAACTAAGATCAGTGGAAACAGGGTCAGACTTTATTTTGGGGGGCTCCAATATCACTGGAGATGGTGACTGCAGCCAGGAAATTAAAAGATGCTTACTCCTTGGAATGAAAGTTATGATCAACCTAGAGAGCATATTAAAAAGCACAGAAATTACTTTGCCAACAAATGTCCATCTAGTCAAGGCTATGGTTTTTCCAGTGGTCATGTATGGATGTGAGAGTTGGACTGTGTAGAAAGCTGAGCACTGAAGAATTGATGCTTTTGAACTGTGGTGTTGGAGAAGACTCTTGAGAGTCCCTTAGACTGCAAGGAGATCCAACCAGTCTATCCTAAAGGAGATCAGTCCTGGGTGTTCTTTAGAAAGACTGATGCTAAAGCTGAAACTCCAGTACTTTGGCCACCTCATGTGAAGAGATGACTCATTGGAAAAGACTGATGCTGGGAAGGATTGGGGGCAGGAGGAGAAGGGGACCACAAGGATGAGATGGCTGGATGGCATCACCAACTCGATGGACACGAGTCTGACTGAACTCTGGGAGTTGGTGATGGACAGGGAGGCCTGGTGTGCTGAAATTCACGGGGTCGCAAAGAGTAGGACACAAGGGAGCGACTGAACTGAACTGAATCACTCTCCTCTTTCACTTTCATCAAGAGGCTCTTTAGTTCTTCTCCACTTTCTGCCATAAGGGTGGTGTCATCTGCATATCTGAGGTTATTGATATTTCTCCCAGCAATCTTGATGCCAGCTTGTGTTTCATCCAGCACAGCATTTCATAAGATGTAATCTACATGTAAGTTAAATAAACAAGGTTACAATAGGCAGCCTTGACGTACACCTTTCCCAATCTGGAGCCAGTCTGTTGTTCCATGTCCAGTTCTAACTGTTGATTCCTGACCTGTATACAGATTTCTCAGGAGGCAGGTCAGGAGATCTGGTATACCCATCTCTTGAAGAATTTTCCAGAGTTTGTTGCAGTCCACAGATGGTGACTGCAGCCATGAAATTAAAAGATGCTTACTCCTTGGAAGGAAAGTTATGACCAACTTACATAGCATATTCAAAAGCAGAGACATTACTTTGCCAACAAGGTCCATCTAGTCAAGGCTATGGTTTTTCCAGTGGTCATGTATGGATGTGGAGGTGGACTATAAAGAAAGCTGAGCACTGAAGAATGATGCTTTTGAGCTGTGGTATTGGAGAAGACTCTTGAGAGTCCTTTGGACTGTAAGGAGATCCAACGAGTCCATTCCAAAGGCAATCAGTCCTGGTGTTCTTTGGAAGGACTGATGCTAAAGCTGAAACTCCAGTACTTTGGCCACCTCATGTGAAGAACTGACTCATTGGAAAAGACTCTGATGCTAGGAGGGATTGGGAGCAGGTGGAGACTGGGACGACAGAGGATGAGATGGCTGGATGGCATTACTGATTTGATGGACCTGAGTTTCAGTGAACTCTGGGAGTTGGTGATGGACAAGGAGGCCTGGTGTGTTGCAGTTCATGGGGTCGCAAAGAGTCGGACACGACTGAACTGAACTGACACAGTCAAAGGCTTTGGCATAGTCAAAGCAGTTGTAGATGTTTATCTGAAACTCTCTTGCTTTTTTATGATCCAACTGATGTTGGCAATTTTATCTCTGGTTCCTCCGCCTTTTTTAAATCCAGCTTGAACATCAGAAGCTCACACTTCATGTGCTGTTGTAGCCTGGCTTGGAGTGTTTTGAGCATTATTTTACTAGTGTGTGAGGTGAGTGCAATTGTGCAGTAGTTTGAGTATTCTTTGGCATTGCCTTTCTTTGGGATTGGAATGAAAACTGACCTTTTCCAGTCCTGCGGCCACTGCTGAGTTTTCCAAATTTGCTGGCATATTGAGTCCAGCACCTTCAAGGCATCATCTTTCAGGATTTGAAATAGCTCAACTGGAGGTCCATCACCTCCGCTAGCTTTGTTCATAGTGATGCTTCCTAAAGCCCACTTGACTTCACATTCCAGGATGTCTGGTTCTAGGCAAGTGATCATATCATCGTGATTATCTGGGTTGTGAAGATCTTTTTTGTGCAGTTGTTTTGTATATTGTTTCCACCTCTTAATATCTTTTGCTTCTGTTAGGTCCATACCATTTCTGGCCTTGATTGTACCCATCTTTGCATGAAATGTTCCCTTGGTATCTCTAATTTTCTTGAAGCGATCTCTAGTCTTTTCCATTCTATTATTTTCCTCTATTTCTTTGCATTGATTGCTGAGGAAGGTTTTCTTATGTCTCCTTGCTGTTCTTTGGAACTCTGCATCTTTCCTTTTCTCTTTTGCCTTTCACTTCTCTTCTATTCACAGCTATTTCTAAAGCCTCATTTGACAACCATTTTGCCTACTTGGAGTTCCCTGGTAGTGCAGATGTAAAAGCGTCTGTCTACAATGCGGGAGACCCAGGTTTGATTTTTGGGCCAGGAAGATCCCCTGCAGAAGGAATTGGCAACCCACTCCAGTACTCTTGCCTGGAAAATTCTGTGAATGGATGGAGGAGCCAGCTAGGCTACAGTCCATAGGGTTGCAAAGAGTCGTACATGACTTCACATTCTTTTTCTTTTCTGCAGTGTTGCATTTCTTTTCCTTGGGGATAGCCTTGATCACTGCCTCCTGTACAGTGTCAAGAAACTCCATCTGTAGTTCTTTAGGCATTTTCTCAGATCTAATCATTTGAATCTCTTTCTCAATTCCACTGTATAATCATAAGGGATTTGATTTACGTCATACCTGAATGGTCTAGTGCTTTTCCCTACTTTCTCAATTTAAGTCTGAATTTGGCAATAAAGAGTTCATAATCTGAGCCACAGTCAGCTCCCAGTCTTGTTTTTGTTGACGGTAAAGAGCTTCTCCATCTTTGGCTGCAAAGAATAAAATCAATCTGATTTCACTGGTGATGTCCATGTGTAGAGTCTTTTTTTCTGTTTTTAGAAGAGGGCTGCTATGACCAGTGCATAAAGTCCCTTAGGTATGGCAATCATAGGTAAGCCTGACTTTCAGAATTTCACTTAAGAAAAGAGGGATTCTGAGAAGTCTTTAAATCATCATAATCAAGATGCTAACATTGAAGAGCCACTTTATCTAAATCCTATAAATTCACAGTTGGTTAACTTATTACTCATTCAAGATTAATCAGTGGTCCAGGTAAAGGTCAGTCATAGAGTAAAATGGCAAATTGGAGCTGGATATCAAAAAACAGAACTCAGACTCTTGGACCTAATGGTAGCCAGCTGACCCTTTCATTGCTACCTTCAGAAGCTGACCTCACTGAGAGACACTAAAGTTTGGTGTGCACTTCAGGGAGGCAGGGTCAGGGTAGTCGGGGTAAGAGAAAGTGACACAGGAGAAACTGTGCTATAGATTAGTTTATTCAGAAGTAATAAAAGAAGTTTCTCACTCCCCGGCTATCCTGACGCCTGCTCTTGGTTTGGGGCATCCCACACCTAAGGCAGGAAGATGGTGGCCACAAAAAAGATGAAAAAGTCACTGGAGTCAATCAAATCTAGGCTCCAGTTGGTTATGAAAAGTGGAAAGTACATGTTGGGGTACCAGTAGCCTCTGAAAATGATCAGACAAAGGCCAGCCTTGAGGAAATCTGAAATAGAGTACTATGCCATGTTGGCCAAAACAGTGGCAATAGTACTGAACTAGCACAGCATGTGGAAAACACTACCAAGTATGCACACTGGCTATCACAGATCCAAGTGATTCTGCTATCATCAGACACATGCCAGAACAGACGGGTGAAAAGTAAACCATGCACAATTTTCTTTAAAAAAAAACTGGCCAGACTTTGTTTTTTTTAAAAGAGTAATATTGAGGGCCTTTTCCTATATCATTTGCTAAGTCATATTTTAAACTAATAACTCTCCCTAAAATACTCTTAAATGCCTGATTTCTTTAACTATTTTTCCTATGCCATTTTATAAATTTTTGCTCTTCTTCTAATGCCAGAATATTAATGGCAAAGGTGTTTCTGCATTTATTCCAAACAGAAACTCATTAAAAATATCACCTTGCTGCGTTTCTTAGTATTGATTGTTTGCAGTTTTTATTCTGTTTCTACATTAGGACAAATAAAATTCATTCAAGGGCTTCTAAAAATAAATCAATGGTGTTTCTGAAATTCATTCAGTGTTTGGGATCATGTTTCAGCTCAAGCCATTGGTTTGGTGGGTGTGTTTTGGGAGCATTCAAATTAAACCGCTGTGAGACCTTTTTCAGGCAACTCCTCCGCCCTTCAGTAATAAAGTATGTCTATCGCTTTGTCTGCAGATCCCAGAGGGCCGAGTCTGTGATGTGCTCTCTGGCAGCACGGGAGATCTGCATGGTTCTCACTAAGGTGCACCAAGACACAGGGAAGGCTGAAGGCAGGGTTTAGACAAGGGGCATAACTAATTAAGGATGAGGCTACAGTTAAGACCCATGATTAGGAAAAACTAGGTAGAAACCTGAATTTGGGAGCAGTTAAAGTTGGTTGGGGGAGTAGTCTTCAACTGGCAAGAGAGGTAATTACTAAAATCAACAGTAGATAGGAATATAGATAGTTCCAGAGGAGGTTATAAAAATCCACTAAGAAATTAAAGGCTAAGAAGAAGAAGAGCAAAAGTAGGCCAAAAATAAAAAAAAAAAA
>SJYW01038968.1:726171-777940 GCA_006410735.1 Raphicerus campestris
TGGCATTGCCTTTCTTTGGGATTGGAATGAAAACTGACCTTTTCCAGTCCTGCGGCCACTGCTGAGTTTTCCAAATTTGCTGGCATATTGAGTCCAGCACCTTCAAGGCATCATCTTTCAGGATTTGAAATAGCTCAACTGGAGGTCCATCACCTCCGCTAGCTTTGTTCATAGTGATGCTTCCTAAAGCCCACTTGACTTCACATTCCAGGATGTCTGGTTCTAGGCAAGTGATCATATCATCGTGATTATCTGGGTTGTGAAGATCTTTTTTGTGCAGTTGTTTTGTATATTGTTTCCACCTCTTAATATCTTTTGCTTCTGTTAGGTCCATACCATTTCTGGCCTTGATTGTACCCATCTTTGCATGAAATGTTCCCTTGGTATCTCTAATTTTCTTGAAGCGATCTCTAGTCTTTTCCATTCTATTATTTTCCTCTATTTCTTTGCATTGATTGCTGAGGAAGGTTTTCTTATGTCTCCTTGCTGTTCTTTGGAACTCTGCATCTTTCC
This sequence comes from Raphicerus campestris, assembly GCA_006410735.1. Lineage (NCBI taxonomy): Eukaryota > Metazoa > Chordata > Mammalia > Artiodactyla > Bovidae > Raphicerus > Raphicerus campestris. The sequence goes on from SJYW01038968.1 coordinate 726,685, forward strand.
TTTTCTCTTTTGCCTTTCACTTCTCTTCTATTCACAGCTATTTCTAAAGCCTCATTTGACAACCATTTTGCCTACTTGGAGTTCCCTGGTAGTGCAGATGTAAAAGCGTCTGTCTACAATGCGGGAGACCCAGGTTTGATTTTTGGGCCAGGAAGATCCCCTGCAGAAGGAATTGGCAACCCACTCCAGTACTCTTGCCTGGAAAATTCTGTGAATGGATGGAGGAGCCAGCTAGGCTACAGTCCATAGGGTTGCAAAGAGTCGTACATGACTTCACATTCTTTTTCTTTTCTGCAGTGTTGCATTTCTTTTCCTTGGGGATAGCCTTGATCACTGCCTCCTGTACAGTGTCAAGAAACTCCATCTGTAGTTCTTTAGGCATTTTCTCAGATCTAATCATTTGAATCTCTTTCTCACTTCCACTGTATAATCATAAGGGATTTGATTTACGTCATACCTGAATGGTCTAGTGCTTTTCCCTACTTTCTCAATTTAAGTCTGAATTTGGCAATAAAGAGTTCATAATCTGAGCCACAGTCAGCTCCCAGTCTTGTTTTTGTTGACGGTAAAGAGCTTCTCCATCTTTGGCTGCAAAGAATAAAATCAATCTGATTTCACTGGTGATGTCCATGTGTAGAGTCTTTTTTTCTGTTTTTAGAAGAGGGCTGCTATGACCAGTGCATAAAGTCCCTTAGGTATGGCAATCATAGGTAAGCCTGACTTTCAGAATTTCACTTAAGAAAAGAGGGATTCTGAGAAGTCTTTAAATCATCATAATCAAGATGCTAACATTGAAGAGCCACTTTATCTAAATCCTATAAATTCACAGTTGGTTAACTTATTACTCATTCAAGATTAATCAGTGGTCCAGGTAAAGGTCAGTCATAGAGTAAAATGGCAAATTGGAGCTGGATATCAAAAAACAGAACTCAGACTCTTGGACCTAATGGTAGCCAGCTGACCCTTTCATTGCTACCTTCAGAAGCTGACCTCACTGAGAGACACTAAAGTTTGGTGTGCACTTCAGGGAGGCAGGGTCAGGGTAGTCGGGGTAAGAGAAAGTGACACAGGAGAAACTGTGCTATAGATTAGTTTATTCAGAAGTAATAAAAGAAGTTTCTCACTCCCCGGCTATCCTGACGCCTGCTCTTGGTTTGGGGCATCCCACACCTAAGGCAGGAAGATGGTGGCCACAAAAAAGATGAAAAAGTCACTGGAGTCAATCAAATCTAGGCTCCAGTTGGTTATGAAAAGTGGAAAGTACATGTTGGGGTACCAGTAGCCTCTGAAAATGATCAGACAAAGGCCAGCCTTGAGGAAATCTGAAATAGAGTACTATGCCATGTTGGCCAAAACAGTGGCAATAGTACTGAACTAGCACAGCATGTGGAAAACACTACCAAGTATGCACACTGGCTATCACAGATCCAAGTGATTCTGCTATCATCAGACACATGCCAGAACAGACGGGTGAAAAGTAAACCATGCACAATTTTCTTTAAAAAAAAACTGGCCAGACTTTGTTTTTTTTAAAAGAGTAATATTGAGGGCCTTTTCCTATATCATTTGCTAAGTCATATTTTAAACTAATAACTCTCCCTAAAATACTCTTAAATGCCTGATTTCTTTAACTATTTTTCCTATGCCATTTTATAAATTTTTGCTCTTCTTCTAATGCCAGAATATTAATGGCAAAGGTGTTTCTGCATTTATTCCAAACAGAAACTCATTAAAAATATCACCTTGCTGCGTTTCTTAGTATTGATTGTTTGCAGTTTTTATTCTGTTTCTACATTAGGACAAATAAAATTCATTCAAGGGCTTCTAAAAATAAATCAATGGTGTTTCTGAAATTCATTCAGTGTTTGGGATCATGTTTCAGCTCAAGCCATTGGTTTGGTGGGTGTGTTTTGGGAGCATTCAAATTAAACCGCTGTGAGACCTTTTTCAGGCAACTCCTCCGCCCTTCAGTAATAAAGTATGTCTATCGCTTTGTCTGCAGATCCCAGAGGGCCGAGTCTGTGATGTGCTCTCTGGCAGCACGGGAGATCTGCATGGTTCTCACTAAGGTGCACCAAGACACAGGGAAGGCTGAAGGCAGGGTTTAGACAAGGGGCATAACTAATTAAGGATGAGGCTACAGTTAAGACCCATGATTAGGAAAAACTAGGTAGAAACCTGAATTTGGGAGCAGTTAAAGTTGGTTGGGGGAGTAGTCTTCAACTGGCAAGAGAGGTAATTACTAAAATCAACAGTAGATAGGAATATAGATAGTTCCAGAGGAGGTTATNAAGAGCCACTTTATCTAAATCCTATAAATTCACAGTTGGTTAACTTATTACTCATTCAAGATTAATCAGTGGTCCAGGTAAAGGTCAGTCATAGAGTAAAATGGCAAATTGGAGCTGGATATCAAAAAACAGAACTCAGACTCTTGGACCTAATGGTAGCCAGCTGACCCTTTCATTGCTACCTTCAGAAGCTGACCTCACTGAGAGACACTAAAGTTTGGTGTGCACTTCAGGGAGGCAGGGTCAGGGTAGTCGGGGTAAGAGAAAGTGACACAGGAGAAACTGTGCTATAGATTAGTTTATTCAGAAGTAATAAAAGAAGTTTCTCACTCCCCGGCTATCCTGACGCCTGCTCTTGGTTTGGGGCATCCCACACCTAAGGCAGGAAGATGGTGGCCACAAAAAAGATGAAAAAGTCACTGGAGTCAATCAAATCTAGGCTCCAGTTGGTTATGAAAAGTGGAAAGTACATGTTGGGGTACCAGTAGCCTCTGAAAATGATCAGACAAAGGCCAGCCTTGAGGAAATCTGAAATAGAGTACTATGCCATGTTGGCCAAAACAGTGGCAATAGTACTGAACTAGCACAGCATGTGGAAAACACTACCAAGTATGCACACTGGCTATCACAGATCCAAGTGATTCTGCTATCATCAGACACATGCCAGAACAGACGGGTGAAAAGTAAACCATGCACAATTTTCTTTAAAAAAAAACTGGCCAGACTTTGTTTTTTTTAAAAGAGTAATATTGAGGGCCTTTTCCTATATCATTTGCTAAGTCATATTTTAAACTAATAACTCTCCCTAAAATACTCTTAAATGCCTGATTTCTTTAACTATTTTTCCTATGCCATTTTATAAATTTTTGCTCTTCTTCTAATGCCAGAATATTAATGGCAAAGGTGTTTCTGCATTTATTCCAAACAGAAACTCATTAAAAATATCACCTTGCTGCGTTTCTTAGTATTGATTGTTTGCAGTTTTTATTCTGTTTCTACATTAGGACAAATAAAATTCATTCAAGGGCTTCTAAAAATAAATCAATGGTGTTTCTGAAATTCATTCAGTGTTTGGGATCATGTTTCAGCTCAAGCCATTGGTTTGGTGGGTGTGTTTTGGGAGCATTCAAATTAAACCGCTGTGAGACCTTTTTCAGGCAACTCCTCCGCCCTTCAGTAATAAAGTATGTCTATCGCTTTGTCTGCAGATCCCAGAGGGCCGAGTCTGTGATGTGCTCTCTGGCAGCACGGGAGATCTGCATGGTTCTCACTAAGGTGCACCAAGACACAGGGAAGGCTGAAGGCAGGGTTTAGACAAGGGGCATAACTAATTAAGGATGAGGCTACAGTTAAGACCCATGATTAGGAAAAACTAGGTAGAAACCTGAATTTGGGAGCAGTTAAAGTTGGTTGGGGGAGTAGTCTTCAACTGGCAAGAGAGGTAATTACTAAAATCAACAGTAGATAGGAATATAGATAGTTCCAGAGGAGGTTATAAAAATCCACTAAGAAATTAAAGGCTAAGAAGAAGAAGAGCAAAAGTAGGCCAAAAAAAAAAAAAAAAAAGTGTAAAGTAATAGAATGAGAACAGAACAGCAAACAGACAACTAAGCAATAAAGGAAAGGCCTGTCATGAAGCTAACCAAACTAGCTTCCTCTTAATTGCATTCAAAATATAGAATGCCTCAAAAAATTCTGGCTCAGACATTAGGAAAAGCATAAAGACAGTGTCACGTAAACTCCTAATACAAAGCCAGTAGAACCTTAAATGCTTTCCGAGTACACTGGCATTCAATTGATCAGAATGACTGAGTGCTGCATTGTGGCCAGCAGTTCCATGGGGAGCTACTTACAAAATAAACATTGAGAAAACAGGACTGAAGACTCTACTTGCCCACAGCACAAAATTTCAGTGCTGTCACACAGCTCTCTATGGGAAGAAACACACAATGTGACCCCACTGAACAAAACAGCAACAGAATACTAGTTCAGTCAGTTTCAAGATGAAACCACAAACCATAAGAACTCAAACATACTAAAATTTAGACTAAATTGAATAGTAACTTTAATGTCAGCCAATGGTGATCAATAATGGAAGTCAATACACACAGAGAATTAGATTTTTCTAGCAGATGGGAATTAGGACAAAAATAAAAGTGAAATGATTTGGCACTAGTGATACTGGTGTAAGAAAGTTAATGTTAGCTTTTCACTAAAGAGGAGAAAAGCTACTTTATTCTCTTTCAGTCCTTAAATAAATATGTCACCTTGGATATAAAATTGGCATTCTTGGTAAAGAATGAAAAATAGCACTAATAATGGATAGTAGCTGAGTTGCAGGACAAGAAACTTGACCCAATGTTAGAGAAAAGAAAACAATTGCATTTATCCTTTTAAAAAAGCCAAGCCTGGTGTGGAAGATAAGGATGTCTAATGAAACATACAATTCAATAACAAAATAAAAATATAAGCAAAGAAGGAAAAGAACAAATAAACAGCAACAAAAAAATTTTTTAACCAGACAAGTACTATAAAGAACCAAAGGACTGAAACCTCACCACAAACACTCCGTGCCGGGAGCCAGAGTGCAAACGAGGTTGAGTAAAATGTAAGCAATTTAGATTCTGATCATCTAAAGGAGCTTCCAAAGGCTCTTACTCTGGACCTCAAAGCACCAGTTCCCTGTCAAGCCGGGGACAGAAAATGAGGGGAAGGCTTCTCCCGTGAAGCAAGTAGTCAGAGAGTAATAAGCCGGATGAGGTAGTTGACATGCCAGCTCCTTAAGGAAGAAGAACATTTATTTCCCTCCCATATGGACTCTGAGTTTCTAAAGAAAAAAAATGGTTAGCTTTTAGTTTCTGCAAAGAAAGCAGAAGCAGGACTAGTTCGGGCAAAACTGCAATGCAGGCTATAGACTACTTTGAAAAACTTTCCCTTTGCATTCATTTGCCTTTTCCTACCTCTTGTATATATATAAGACTGTGCCAACAGATCAAGAGTCTTGTATCTACAAGCAAAGAAGTAGAAACAATATATGATATAGAAATGTGGAGTCAGAAATCTTGAGTTTGAATCCTTCTCTTCTGTTTGTGAGGTGTGGGATTTCTTGGTTAAATCACATATTCTAAATGAGTTTCAGTTCTTATAAGCCTAAGGGACTGTTGTCTCAGAAGGATAGATGCATCAGATACATGTATATAAGTATACCTTGTGAACTGTACCTCACTTGCCTGGTTGCTCAGATGGTTAAGAATCTGCCTACAATGTGGGAGACCTGCGTTCTATCTGTAGATTGGGAAGATCTCCTGGAGAAGGGAATGGTTACCCACTGCAGTATTCTTGCCTGGAGAATTCCATGGACAGAAAAGCCTGGTAGGCTATAATCCATGGGTTGCAAGGAGTTAGACATGAGTGAGCAACTATAACTTGCACTTTCAAATTCAAGTACTGTAACTGTCATGCACTTACCTGAGTATCCTATAGTTGCTAATTTGATACAATACATATGTCATTGACCTGAAACTCCAAAATTAATCTCCCTCTTTGTTCCTATTATTCACACTCTCATCTTTTAAGTGTTAGCAAGTCTCAGATGCTATGTTAAAAAAGTTATCAGACTAAACGAATGTAGAGTACAGTTTTAATCTCCTCCAGCTTTCCTACTGCATGACACGATTTACAGCAGAGGCTAACCTGCTGCTTTATAATATCTGAGGTGGTCAAAATGAATTTGGAGATTTTTTGTTCTTGAGCACACTCTGTATAATAACTATGAAGCTATTATTGTATGCAACTGGATGATTTTAATTTCAGGAGATTCCTAAGGTTAAGAGCCTCAGTTGGATATACCTAGTCAGAGAGCTAGAGATAGAAAGCTTTTAGCTCATATTTCTGGCTCCAACACATGCAACTAATATGAGATGCTCATCGTAATCAGTTTCTCAGTAATTTCAATTGTTCCCTTAAAAACTGTTCCCATCAATAGAATATAAATACTCTACACCATAATTTATCATGAGACATGGAAGTCATGACAGCTGATCAGAACTGAGATGGCTCACGAGTCAGTACTAGCCTTTATGCTGTACTCTGAACCGATGCCCTTTGCCACTTTGTGACATTCAATTGTGTATGTTTAAAAGTTAAAGTACAAAAAGACTGGGAGCTCTAAACAAAATAGTCAAGAGTTGTTAGAAAACAATTGTGAAGTGAATAAAACCCTTGAGAAAGAGTAAGGTATGAAAAAGAGAGCAGAGGGAAGACTCTGAGCAAGATGCTCACTGAAGAAAAGAGCCAGGATGGCGTCAGAAAGGCAGCACCAGGGAGGGAGAGGAGAGAACAAGAGACCAGACTCAGCTGATAGGGTGAGATGCTGATCACAGGTCAAGAGCACGCAAGACGAGAGACGAAGCGTGCGCGCTGGACCTGAAACTATGTCGCTGTGCATACCCTAAGAGAGTATTCTTAAGACAGTGATGAGGCAAAAGTACAAACATAAAACATGCTAGAAAATAACAGGGTGAGAGAGAAAATTCTAAATGTAAAGTAGAAACCAGCTTTAAAGAAAGAAAGTAGGTCCTGAACTGGATCATTACAGATGGAAAGAAAAACATTCAAAATAAACTTATAATGAGGATAACAGCAGCCAACGGAATTGAGCACTCACTATTCACTATTGACTCCAAACATTCACACTCTCCTTTAATCACTACAATCTAGAGAGATAGGCCCTAAGTTCACGTATATTTTATAAAGAGAATTAAACCGAGGGGTATTAATAAACTTACCCAATATTTCGAACCCAGGTCTGTCTAATTAGACTAGAAATGCAATGAAGGATATTTGCAGGACTCTCAAATACCAAGATGAAGTTGTTTTAACCCAGATTTGTGTTTCAGTGCTAGGAACATGCTGCATTCAAGCCTCAGTATGATAAGCACTAAATGGTTGTAGTTTTTCAGTATTTAAAGTAACTATCAAGCATCATAGGGAAAGTTATTTATTCATCTATCAGATATCTATTATGCTTATTACATGCCAGATGTGTTTATTCATCTATCAGATATCTATTATGCTTATTACATGCCAGATATTGTTCAAGACACTAGAAATTCACTAACATATGTCTAAGAGAATGACTCGTGTTGTGACCATGACCATTCTTATGATAAACTAATAGACAGGTTAATGGAAGGAATACCATATAGTAAATGAGAAGGTAATGAGTGCTTGGGAGAAAAATAAAGCAGGGAAAAGAAAAAGAAGTGATATGAGCAACTGGGCCTGCAATTTCAAACAGGGTGCTCGGAGGAGACCTCCAAAAGTTGACTGAGGAAGAAATATCAAAAGGATATGAGGCAGCAAGCCATTTGGATATATATAGAAAATAAGTCCAAGGAGACCATACAGCCAACAGGACAGTATGGAGGCCACATGGTTAAAGCTGAGTTAGTCAGAGGAGAGTGGCAGAAAATGAGGCACAAAACATCAGGGCCCTGTCACATATGCAGAAACTTGTCACCCAGAGCAAAGACTGAGGCTCCTCCTCCAAGGTGGAAGCCAGCGTAAGGTTGCATGGAGAGACACAGCGTTCTCCATCTTATGTCACTGCCTGCACAGGTGTGCTCAGTCGTGCCCGCTTCTTTGTGACCCCATGGCCTGTGGCTCGCCAGCTCCTCTGTCCATGGCATTTCCCAGACAAGAACACTAGAGTGGGTTGCGATTTCCTTATGTCACTAGCTGCTATGTTAAGAACAGACTGTAGTGAAGATGAGTTGACATAGATACCACTTCTTAGTATTATCAAATTATTTCACAACATTTTACATTTTTACATGCCTGTAAGATAGAAAATAAACAATACAATGTTCCTTTTGCTAACACATGAAAAAGTGGTTAGACCAATATACATCACATTTGAAAATCCAAACTTTTTGAGAAACTCACGAGAGTTAGCAACTCAATGAAATAGCATATTGTTCTTATCATGCTGTGTTTTTATTAGCTTTCATAAATTAAAGAATTGGAGAGTTATTTAACATAGCTGACATTCTACTAATTTCAGGGGAATATGAGTAACAAATGCTCATAAGAGAATTCACTCAGATTTCAATTCCACTTATCTTCCCACTCTACAGAGAACACAATTGGCAATACATGAATGATTTTTCCCATTAATGGCAGGATTTGATATTACTATTTTGATATAGATTTGAACTAAATGAATTCAATCCCTTGAATAAACGAGAGTTACTGTATTACAGAATATGTCTGCACACTTCTGGCATTTTAACATTATCTTAGTTCATAATATAGGCACTATACATTTTTTATTATGATATATTAGAAATCATTCCATTTTCCTTCATGAGAGCAAGATCTGCAGGCAAAAGTAGTTTTTTCTTTCTTTTCACAGATACATATTCCATGACCACTGTCCTCATGACCACCAACTTCTTTCCAAAAGTCCCTGATGAATTATATCCCACAAATGCCAAACAGCTCTCTCGCACTGCCCCTTGCTCTGCTTTTGAAACAAACTGCAATACTGTCATATCAAAAAATCACCTTGTACAATTCCCTAGACCAGGGACTGCAATTTTCCTCAGAGAGGTGGTAACCAGCAGCAAAATCAAATAAACCCTTGCAGATGGTGAGTCCCTCTCCAGGGAGAAGACTGAGATAAACAGTCAAGTTTGCATATTTTGCTGTGCCCTCATGGCCTCCTGTGCTACATTTCTGATTCACGCCTTGGGTGATCTCATCTAGTGCCAGAGCTTTAAATTCCACAAGTATGTGACTGGTTCCCAAATTTATGCCTTCAGCCCTGACTTCCAGCTTACATCCCAACTGCTTTTTGCATAGATCCACTCACACATACACAGATGTTTGAGTGATCTTCCCTCCCTGAGTCTGCTTCTCTCTCTCGTCTTTTCCTATTCTCTGGAAATAGGATCTGCTATCTATCTAATTGTACAGGGGAAGCACCTTGGGGTCATCCTGGACTCTTCTCATTCCCTAAATCCAACCTATCAGATACCCTAGCTTCCCTAATTTTGAAACAGTATATGGCCCTTCGTACCATGGACACTTCCATCAAGCCACAACGCTTTCTCATCTTCATCATTGTTATAGCATGTTAACTGGCCATTGGCTTCAATTTATGCTCCTACCCCACCACCTGTTCCTCACACAGCTGCCAGAATAATCAACCTGACCTAAACCTAAAACACAGACCAGTTAACTTCACTTCTCCGAGTAAAGATCTCCAGTGATTTCCTAGCATGACAGCCACAGGCCCCACACCCTGCCGGTGCGGTCCTGGAGCCGCCCTCTCCCCTCATCCTGCTGCCCGCCCCTCCACTGGCTCTGCAGCAGCCAGGCTTCCCTGAGCCAAACCCCACTGTCCCCAAAGCCCGGCACCCTGTGGCCTCTGTCTGTGGGCGGTCCCCTGAGCCAGTCACTCCGGTGTGTGCTCAGAGGGGAGAGGCTCCCCCCAGGCATTTGATCACACACACGTACCTGCCTCTTACCATCACGTGCTGAGGAGTACTGAGGGTCACCTGAGTCTGCGCTTTCATTTCTGTATCTATTGTCACTATATGCGACTACAAATCTAAGACCAAGGAGGAGTAAGAGATGTGTGCCCTGCAACAAACTCAGAATCTAGAACAAGGCTGAGTACACAGGAGGTGTCCAATAGATATTTGCAAATAAATGTACAAATCAGTGAATCACCGCTGAACCAAGAGGACAGGTACTGAAATGAAACACATGAGATAGTGGTTTCATGACCAATATAATCTCAAGGTCTAAATTCATCCATAGAAGTCTGGCAATTCAGACCCATGTAAACCAAAAGGCCAGTGGACATGGAGCTACTTTCTCAGAATCGTCTAAATGAGAACTCAAATTAATATCAGAAATGTTCTTAAATATACTCAGTCTACCAATAGTGAAGCCATGTTAAGTTCAAACATAAAAAAAATCTCTAATTTTCTGTGAATTTCAGTATATTTGCCTAAATCAATAAATCTGTTATACATTATCTTATACTACCAAAAATCTTGTAAAGAAAAGGTGTAAATGGCCTNTTCCATCAAGCCACAACGCTTTCTCATCTTCATCATTGTTATAGCATGTTAACTGGCCATTGGCTTCAATTTATGCTCCTACCCCACCACCTGTTCCTCACACAGCTGCCAGAATAATCAACCTGACCTAAACCTAAAACACAGACCAGTTAACTTCACTTCTCCGAGTAAAGATCTCCAGTGATTTCCTAGCATGACAGCCACAGGCCCCACACCCTGCCGGTGCGGTCCTGGAGCCGCCCTCTCCCCTCATCCTGCTGCCCGCCCCTCCACTGGCTCTGCAGCAGCCAGGCTTCCCTGAGCCAAACCCCACTGTCCCCAAAGCCCGGCACCCTGTGGCCTCTGTCTGTGGGCGGTCCCCTGAGCCAGTCACTCCGGTGTGTGCTCAGAGGGGAGAGGCTCCCCCCAGGCATTTGATCACACACATGTACCTGCCTCTTACCATCACGTGCTGAGGAGTACTGAGGGTCACCTGAGTCTGCGCTTTCATTTCTGTATCTATTGTCACTATATGCGACTACAAATCTAAGACCAAGGAGGAGTAAGAGATGTGTGCCCTGCAACAAACTCAGAATCTAGAACAAGGCTGAGTACACAGGAGGTGTCCAATAGATATTTGCAAATAAATGTACAAATCAGTGAATCACCGCTGAACCAAGAGGACAGGTACTGAAATGAAACACATGAGATAGTGGTTTCATGACCAATATAATCTCAAGGTCTAAATTCATCCATAGAAGTCTGGCAATTCAGACCCATGTAAACCAAAAGGCCAGTGGACATGGAGCTACTTTCTCAGAATCGTCTAAATGAGAACTCAAATTAATATCAGAAATGTTCTTAAATATACTCAGTCTACCAATAGTGAAGCCATGTTAAGTTCAAACATAAAAAAAATCTCTAATTTTCTGTGAATTTCAGTATATTTGCCTAAATCAATAAATCTGTTATACATTATCTTATACTACCAAAAATCTTGTAAAGAAAAGGTGTAAATGGCCTTTTAAGAGTTTTGTCAATATGTACCTCCACCATGTCATATGTAGGCAGAATTAAGAAGAAATCTGTTAGAGAAAAAAATCTTCAGAGAAAACACTAGGATGGGTGAAACAGAAATTTCTCTTACCTGACAAATGATGTTTAACTACTTAAACCTACAAAATTTCTATAAGTTTCAATAAAAATTCAAATGGTGTGATTATTTTGAGTTGGACCACTGACTGAGATGAAAAGCAGAAATCAGATTATAAGGAAAATGACAGCAGTATGACATGTCTGAAGAATTTCAGGGTACACACCAATGACAACTGAAAGCAAGCTAAATTAATAAGCCTTAAACTAGGTGGAAGAAAAGCCATCTGTGCTAGGGAGCCTTTATTAAATACTGGATCCTGGTAGAAACATGTCAAGAAGGTTGCAAAGCAAAGGGACAAGGATAAGTGAACAACAGCTGAATGTTTATGATCTTAAGAGAAGCAGACCTTTAAGATTTAAATAGCTATGGACAGAGTTATTACAGTTTATTATTCTAAACAAATATCCTCCTGGATGGTGAAAGATTTGCAGATGAGGTTGCCAAAGTGCTGTCTAGAGCATACTGAAATGTGAAGGACACAGGACAAAGACAGCAACTGAAGACAGAGTTCCTGTTATCCAGGAGGAGAGACTGGAGAGATTTATGTCACTGACAGATAAGACTGAAGAAGAATTACTAGGGAGAAAAGGAAATAGTAATTACAAGAAGCCAAAACGGATTATTAAAAGAACAAACTGATAATTCTGTGAAACATGAACGATTTTGAATCTGGACATTTGCAAAGCACTCCAAATAATCAACTTGAATGAAAGAGAGGTGGATATTGTAAGTCTGGGAAAGCAATGACTCAGTGGACATATTCTTTCAGGTTCCACACCAATTCTGGTCAGTCTCTTCTGAAGTTGTTTCAATAAGCCATGATTCTTACACCAAATCAGAATTTCCTCATACCTTTTAAAAAATTCAATTTCTTTTGAGTACCAAAAGCAGCACTGTATAGGGCAGGTACCTGAGTGTTCACAGACTTAAACAGCATGGCCTCATGAGTTAAAGAAGGATCAAGAGAAGTCCAACAAAGGGGTGACACCAGGAGAAAAGTAGAATGAGGCTACAAAGTGACAAGTCTACAAAGTAGGTGGCAGAATCAAATAGGGTGGTTATATTCTGTTTTGAATACAAGTACAAATTGAGATTTTATGCTCAAAATTGTTGGCTACCGGGTATACTTTTAAATTAACCCATTCTTATCAAAGAAATAATTGGCCAAAGACTCATTTTAACAAAAATTAAAATCACTATCTCAACAGTACAACATTTTCATTGTAAAATGTGATTTTTAGAAACAATTGTCTGTATAGTACCATAATGATGGACATATGTCATTATCAGCTCAGTTCAGTTCAGTCACTCTCTCGAGTTCGACTCTTTGCGATCCCATGAATCGCAGCACAACAGGCCTCTCTGTCCATCACCAAGTCCTGTCATTCACCCGAACTCATGTGCATCGAGTCAGTCATGCCATTCAGCCATCTCATACTCTGAAGTCCCCTTCTCCTCCTGCCCCCAATCCCTCCCAGCATCAGTGTCTTTTCCAATGAGTCAACTCTTCACATGAGGTGGCCAAAGTACTGGAGTTTCAGCCTCAGCATCAGTCCTTGCAATGAACACCCAGGACTGATATATATTTGTCCTAATCTACTGAACATACAACACCAAGAATGACATTGAGCAATTACGATGTGTTTGTGTAGGTTCATGAAGTATGATAAAGGTATCACTCTAGTGAAAGATATTGATAAAGAGGGAGGCTATACATGTGCATACAGAAAATCTCTGTAACTTGCCCCCAATTTTGCTGTGAACCTGTTTTCTAATAATTGTTGATAATTTCAAAGTATTACTAATTTTTATAGTCAGAAAATAAATTAAAACGTAAAATATCAAAAACAACTTTTTAACTTCGTTTTTACTATTCTTGCTATAATATTTTCCCTGCTTTCTGTTTATCTCTTTCGTTTTTCACATATTCACTTAGCCTGTATGGTGTAGCCACCACATAGTGCAAGATGGACCATGGATCAGGAGTATAAAGATGAGCATGGTATATTTCAGCCTGTCAAAAATTCCCAAGCATAAATGAAAATATGTGACATATTTATACTTCAGGGAAATAAGAACCATCTAGAGATAAGTACCTGGCATTATGATAACAAAGGGGAAGAATCCTAAATTATGCAAGGAATAACAGAGTGCTAGAGAAAAAATTCCACAGAGCATTTCCCAAAGCAGAGAAGACGGGCAGCAGGCTGTGGACAGGCCTGGGCATGGGCCCTGAGAACACGGCAAGTGGTTTGGGAGATGAAGCACAGAACAGGCGAGACAAGAAGCGGGAGGAGCGGCTGTGGCTGCTCCTCAAAGACCTAAGGCTGGTGCCTGAGCAGGCAGGAAGGAGAGGCTCCTGGAGAAGTCTAAGGAAGCACTCAGGGTTGATGAGCATGTTCATTATCTTGATTATACTGATGGTTTCACAAGTGTACTTATATCAAAACGAATCAAACTCTACAAGTTTTAAATATATGCATTTTACTGTGTACTAATTATACTTCAATGAAGATTTTTTGTTAGTTTGTTTTTAAGGGATACTATTTTAAGAATTTTAGATATCCATGTAAAAGTTATAGGAAGCAAGCGAAGTAGCTTAGAGAGTCAGTGAGGGGCAGTAAGTGGCAATTCATTCATTCTACAACTTCATAGGATGTTCCACATCATCCAGGGAAAGACTTCATCAACTGCTATTTACACGTACCTATAAAACCACTAAACCATTCAGGTATGATCGAAATCAAATCCCTTATGATTACACAGTGAAAGTGAGAAATAGATTTAAGGGACTAGATCTGACAGACAGCGTGCCTGATAAACTACGGATGGAGGTTCATGACATTGTACAGGAGAAACGAATCAAGACCATCACCAAAAAAGAGAAATGCAAAAAAGCAAAATGGCTATCTGAGGAGGCCTTAACAATAGCTGTGAAAAGAAGAGAAGTGAAAAGCAAAGGAGAAAAGGAAAGATATTTTCATTTGAATGTAGAGTTCTAAAGAGTAACAAGAAGAGATAAACAAGCCTTTCTCAGCAATCAATGCAAAGATAGAAGAAAACAACAGAATGGGAAAGACTAGAGATCTCCTTAATAAAATTAGAGATACCAAGGGAATATTTCATGCAAAGATGGGTTCCATAAAGGACAGCAATGGTATGGACCTAACAGAAGCAGAAGATATTAAGAAGAGGTGGCAAGAACAGACATAAGACCTTCTTCATGACCCAGATGATCACGATGGTGTGATCACTCACCTAGAGCCAGACATCCTGGACTGTGAAGTCAAAGCATCACTATGAACAAAACTAATGGAAGTGACGGATTCCAGTTGAGCTATTTCAAATCCTGGAAGATGATGCTGTGAAAGTGCTGCACTCAATATGGCAGCAAATGTGGAAAAATGAGCAGTGGTCACAGGGGTGGAAAACATCAGTTTTCATTCCAATCTCAAAGAAAGGCAATGCCAAAGAATGCTCAAACTACCTCACAGTTGCACTCATCTCACACGCTAGTAAAGTGACGATCAAAATTCTCCAAGCCAGGCTTCGGCAATACGTGAACCGTGAACTTCCAGATGTTCAAGCTGGTTTTAGAAAAGGCAGAGGAACCAGAGATCAAATTGCCAACATCCGCTGGATCATGGAAAAAGCAAGAGAGTTCCAGAAAAACATCTATTTCTGCTTGGTTGACTATGCCAAAGCCTTTGACTGTGTGGATCACAATAAACTGGAAAATTCTGAAAGAGATGGGAATACCAGATCACCTGACTTGCCTCTTCAGAAACCTGTATGCAGGTCAGGAAGCAACAGTAAGAACTGGACATGGAACAACACACTGGTTCCAAATAGGAAAAGGAATACATCAAGGCTGTATATTGTCACCCTGCTTATTTAACTTATATGCAGAGAATATCATGAGAAACGCTGGGCTGGAAGAAGCACAAGCTGGAATCAAGATTGCTGGGAGAATTATCAATAACCTCAGATATGCAGATGACACCACCCTTATGACAGAAGGTGAAGAGGAACTAGAAAGCCTCTTGATGAAAGTGAAAGAGGAGACTGAAAAGTTGGCTTAAAGCTCAACATTCAGAAAACGAAGATCATGGCATGTGGTCCCATCACTTCATGGGAAATAGATAGGGAAACAGTGGAAATGGTGTCAGACTTTATTTTGGGGGGCTCCAAAATCATTGCAGATGGTGGCTGCAGCCATGAAATTAAAAGACGCCTACTCCTAAGAAGGAAAGTTATGAGCAAGCTAGACAGCATATTAGAAAGCAGAGATTTTACTTTGCTGACTAAGGTCCATCTAGTCAAGGCTATGGTTTTTCCTGTGATCATGTATGGATGTGAGAGTTGGATGTGAAGAAGGCTGAGAGCCGAAAAATTGATGCTTTTGAACTGTGGTGTTGGAAAAGACTCTTGAGAATCCCTTGGACTGCAAGGAGATCCAACCAATCCATTCTAAAGGAGATGAGTCCTGGGTGTTCATTGGAAGGACTGATGCTGAGGTTGAAACTCCAGTACTTTGGCCACCTCATGCGAAGAGTTGACTCACTGGACAAGACTGATGCTGGGAGGGATTGGGGTCAGGAAGAGAAGGGGACGACAGAGGAATACATGGCTGGATGGCATCACCAACTCAATACACATGAGTTTGGGTGAACGACAGGAGTTGGTGATGGATAGGGAGGCCTAGCATGCTGGGATTCATGAGGTCACAAAGAGTTGAACACGACTCAGTGACTGAACTGAATTATGTACAAAGGACTGAGCTTGTCCTAAAACACAGAATACTCCTTGAGTGAGGAACATGACTCTTCCATTCATTTTGATAATCAAACTTCAAAAATGTAGGATACAGAAGACATCACAAATAAACATTGAAAGACAAGTAAGAGGCAATAAGAAAATCTGTAAATATTTACAAAGGAATAACACATAGCTTATATAAGGAGCTTCTACAAACTATAAGGAAAGAAAGATAATATAGTAAGAAAGTAAATCCAGGAAGAAATATAAATAACCAATGAATAAATAATAAATTGCATTAATCTCATTTGGTAGCCTAGAAATATAAAGTGAAAAAAAAAATCACAAGTGGAATAAAAAAGGTCATATTAAGTACTAGTGATGGTGCAAGGAAAAAATCTTCATGTATATTGAAGGTTTCTAGAAGGTTAACTTGGCAGGAATGACCAAGATTAACAGAAGTTTTCACCTCGGAGTTCAAATTCTGTGACTTTTACAAAGAAATAATAATATTAATCACAAAAGCTAAGTCTTAGAAGAGTTTGGATTACAAGCTGATTTACACGTATCAGTTCAGTTCAGTCGCTCAGTTGTGTCCGACTCTTTGCGACCCCATGAACTGCAGCACACCAGGCCTCCCCGGCCATCAACAACTCCCAGAGTTCACTCAGACTCACGGCCATCGAGTCGGTGATGCCATCCAGCCATCTCATCCTCTGTTGTCCCCTTCTCTTCCTGTCCACAAATCCTCCCAGCATCAGAGTCTTTTCCAATGAGTCACTGCATCTATTTAATACTCAGAAGAATGCAGTGGAGGCAGACACGACCACTCGCCTTGTGGCCGGCAGAATCGTGATTCCCCCAAATAGGGTCACAGGCTATCCCCAAAACTTCTGAATATGTGAACTTACATGGCAGAAAAGACATTGTGGATTTGATTAAATTTAGATGTTTGATTATTCTAGATTAGCGAGTATAAACCCAAGGTCCTTATGAGGACGGAGGAGAGAGCCAGGGAAGGAGGTGTGACACAATGACAAAAGGAGAAGTGAGCAAGATGGCAGACTGTAAGCCAGGAGTGTGGGCAGCCGCCTAACGCAGGAAGGGCCAGGAGGAAGTCCTTTCCAGAGCTCTCAGAGGAACACAATGTTAATGACTCTTGACCTCCAGGATTCTAAGACAATAAATCTATTTCGTTTAAAGCCACTAAGTCTGTGGTACTTTGTTACAGTAGCAACAGGAAACTAATGTAAGTTTCACAAATAAGGAAAGTGAGGTACAGGAAAATGAACAATTGCCCAAGATCACAAAGTTTGTAAGGTTGATGTAGGATTTTAACCCACAGTTCATGCACATAACCTCTATAAAACACTCCCTCCAAATACATATGCAAATCAGGTATGCAGAATTATTTTTTAAAAACCTGGGGGAAACAAAAATAACCATCCTTGCTTGAGGAAATAGTTACAGAAAAAGTCAAAATATCAGTAGGTAGCACAGTGGTACAGAATCCGCCAACCAATGCAGGAGACTTAGGAGACAAGGGTTCAATCCTTGGGTCAGGAAGGCCTCCTGAAGTAGGAAATGGCAACTTGCTCCAGTATTCCTGCCTGGAAAATTTCATGGAAAGAAGAGGCTGGCAGGCTATAGTCCATGAAGCTACAAAGAGTCAGACAGGACTGAGCACAGCATGAAATACCATATAGGAATTTCAAAATATCACATCATAAAAACAAAATCTCCAAAACATATTTCACGGTGAAATTTTAGAACAATGTGCAAATGAATATGCATACATTTGTAAATACAAAGAAATAGGATTGGAAAGCCAGCAAAACATTTAAAAAGATCATTTATATGGAATGCAGTGGGTAGTGAGATACAAGGAAACTTCTACATTGTATTCAATATTTTTATACATTATTTAAATGTTTTATAACAAGAATATTTAGGTGTATTTTAAAATGAGGCATTTTTAATGGAAGGAAATTTGCATGAACTTCTTACAAGATGTTTTGGTTAAAAATAAAAAAGTCTCTACTGCACAAAGTTTAAAAGCCCTGCCCTACAGTGACACCAAATGGTGGTAGATCAAAATACAGTACACAAACAAAACATTTGTTCAATTCAGTTTCCTATAAACACTATAATTCCTTTGAAGAACTGGCAGCTTAACAGAACTAAATAATGTGGAGACAAATATTCAAAAGCTTAGAATTTTTAATCAAAGAAATTCTAGCATACCAACTTTCAAATGCAAATTTTAGGCCTCTTTCTAAGCTTCAGCTAAATCTTGTGATCCCATCGAATATTTACATATCTTACTTCTCACACAGTTAACCAACTGTAACACTGTGAGCACAGTGATTTTACCTAATGGCTTATTGATCAAAAGATGACTGCAAATATAAAAAAATAGTCATACAACTAAAATCAGGTTCTTTCAACAGAAACCAGCCGTTGATGAGTAGATGCCATGATCTTCGTTTTCTGAATGTTGAGCTTTAAGCCAACCTTTTCACTCTCCTCTTTTACGTTCATCAAGAGGCTTTTGAGTTCCTCTTCAGTTTTCTGCCACAAGGGTGGTGTCATCTGCATATCTGAGGTGATTGATATTTCTCCTGGCAATCTTGATTCCAGCTTGTGCTTCTTCCAGCCCAGAGTTTCTCATATAAGTTAAATAAGCAGGGTGACAATATACAGCCTTGACGTACTCCTTTTCCTATTTGGAACCAGTGTGTTGTTCCATGTCCAGTTCTAACTGTTGCTTCCTGACCTGCATATAGGTTTCTGAAGAGGCAGGTCAGGTGGTCTGGTATTCCCATCTCTTTCAGAATTTTCCACAGTTGATTGTGATCCACACAGTCAAAGGCTTTGGCATAGTCAACCAAGCAGAAATATGTTTTTCTGGAACTTTCTTGCTTTTTCCATGATCCAGATACTCGTATGTAACTAATATATGACAAAAGTAGAACATACTTCTAATTTAGATGTTTTGTTTTACATATTCTATTTGGTATTTTGTGACACACCACATAACATGTAGAACCTTACTTACCTAAAGGTGAAGTCGCTCAGTCGTGTCCGACTCTTTGCAACCCCGTGGACTGTAGCCTACCAGGCTTCTCTGTCCACGGGATTCTCCAAGTAAGAATACTGGAGTGGGTTACCATTTCTTTCTCCAGGGGATTTTCCCAACCCAAGGATCAAACCCAGGTCTCCTGCATTGGAGGCAGATGCTTTAACCTNAATATTTATATATCTTACTTCTCACACAGTTAACCAACTGTAACACTGTGAGCACAGTGATTTTACCTAATGGCTTATTGATCAAAAGATGACTGCAAATATAAAAAAATAGTCATACAACTAAAATCAGGTTCTTTCAACAGAAACCAGCCGTTGATGAGTAGATGCCATGATCTTCGTTTTCTGAATGTTGAGCTTTAAGCCAACCTTTTCACTCTCCTCTTTTACGTTCATCAAGAGGCTTTTGAGTTCCTCTTCAGTTTTCTGCCACAAGGGTGGTGTCATCTGCATATCTGAGGTGATTGATATTTCTCCTGGCAATCTTGATTCCAGCTTGTGCTTCTTCCAGCCCAGAGTTTCTCATATAAGTTAAATAAGCAGGGTGACAATATACAGCCTTGACGTACTCCTTTTCCTATTTGGAACCAGTGTGTTGTTCCATGTCCAGTTCTAACTGTTGCTTCCTGACCTGCATATAGGTTTCTGAAGAGGCAGGTCAGGTGGTCTGGTATTCCCATCTCTTTCAGAATTTTCCACAGTTGATTGTGATCCACACAGTCAAAGGCTTTGGCATAGTCAACCAAGCAGAAATATGTTTTTCTGGAACTTTCTTGCTTTTTCCATGATCCAGATACTCGTATGTAACTAATATATGACAAAAGTAGAACATACTTCTAATTTAGATGTTTTGTTTTACATATTCTATTTGGTATTTTGTGACACACCACATAACATGTAGAACCTTACTTACCTAAAGGTGAAGTCGCTCAGTCGTGTCCGACTCTTTGCAACCCCGTGGACTGTAGCCTACCAGGCTTCTCTGTCCACGGGATTCTCCAAGTAAGAATACTGGAGTGGGTTACCATTTCTTTCTCCAGGGGATTTTCCCAACCCAAGGATCAAACCCAGGTCTCCTGCATTGGAGGCAGATGCTTTAACCTCTGAGCCACGAGGGAAGCCCTAAGGGATCAAATTCACGCCCCCTGCATTGGAAGGTTGGAGTCTAAACCACTGGACAGCCAAGGAATTCTCTTCTATTTGGCCTTTATTGACACTGACTACGAGCAGTTTGGATGTGTTACTTTCACAAACCACCTTTCTATGAAACAGACATAATGGAGACAAACACTGATATCCAGGTAAGCTGGATTGTGTGTGTTTGCTGTTTTACACAATTCTCGTGTGGACTTAAAGCAGATTATATAATGCGAACAACCTTAGTGACTTTGTCCACTGAATCAAATTTGAGTGTTTATTTAAATAGAATATATCTGTAATTCACATGAATGAAATTAATGAATTTATATAATTGGATAAAAGAAAAATGTAAACTGGCAACGAAAATAACTGCAGGGTTTTAACTGATTTCTATAAAAATGAAAACAATGCTAGAAATGACAGTATCAGTGCACAGAACCTGAAGATGAAACAGTTAACACCAGTCTATCTACGGTGAAAACAAGTAAAAAAGTCAAGTTTCGATTCTATTTGGGGTGGAATGACCACCTCTGACTCTTTCTTGTTTGTGACTCTGAAGATTTTTCAGCCAGAAATGATCAGCACTTTAAATATAGGTTTAGTCAATAAGTAAAGGTTTTTCTACAAGAGCAAAGATTTGTAGGAATCTGCAGTTTAGTTTATCTCTAGTTAACAGCCCATCTTCAATATATACACAAGTATACTAAGCTTATTACTTTAAAAATGAAACAGCATTATGAGAATCTTTAAAAAATACACATGATAATTATAATCAATTTCTTAAAACCAACAAATTATTGTATCATTTATATAATGTCGATAAACTGAAAAGACATCACTCTTTAATGAATATGTGAATTCAATGAGTTTTTAAATTACAAAGAACAGAAAACATCAGGCATCACATATGGTTCATCATTTTGGGGGTAACTCTCAACTGTTTAGAACTTTAGGCAAGTTTTCCTGTCCTTTGGGCAATGTGTGAGGGTTTTAGAAGTAGAGAGCCAGATTGAAAATGGTGAAAAAGTGGAATGGAAAAAAAGATGAAATGAAGAATATTACTATTTGCTACCCCCTTCCCCAACAAACTTTATATAAAACTTCACATTTTTCTTCAACTGTCTTTCACCTTTCTTCATCAAAACAAATATATTCTAAGGTGATAGTGTAACACAAACCAGAACTTGAAACAATATTTTCAGAAATGTTGATAATCAACAGATAATAGCAGATGGTTTTCAACAGTATCACTCTTGTTCTCTATAATCCATTTGTAGTCAGGTATGATCAGCATGGAATGTGTACAGTCAAGGTCAAGTTCACATTGACATGTGTCTTAAAATCAAAATTATCATGTCTAAAGCCCTGGTATTTGGGAATACACTTATTTTAACTTTCTGACCCCTTTGAGTACAATACTTGTAAATCATGCCTCTTTGATGTGAACCCTCATTTTTCAAAGGCAGGCATAACCTGGCTATTTAAATAAACCTAAAACATCTGCAAGTTAAGAGTTCATTCTTCTGTGAGAATCAGCAGGAAAAACATGAGAATAGTTTAAATCTCTGTGATGACATGCAACATAAAGAGTTTCTTGGTAAGTAGATATTTTGATATAAGTTTGTGTTTCATACTTAACATGGATAGGAATATTTCAAAATTGTAATTCTACATGCTATGATTTTCATTCAGGAGTCAAAGAAGATGGACAAACATCAAAAATCTAAGCAGCTTGTGGTTAAAAATGTAACACAAATTCTCCCTTGTCTCATATGGAAGATAATTGTGTCACACAGGGATTAAGAGACAGACTGATCAGGTGACAGAAAATAAACAAGAAAATAAAGAAAAAGGGAGAGACAAAAGGATAAAAGAGCTCTCTGGAGAGACTAGGTTAAAAAAAAATAGCATTTTCCTAAAAATAATGTTTAAAAATTTTGTAATAAAAATTACAGGGCTATTAAGAGGAAAAACCTGTCCTTTTTTCTTTCTAATCTGAGTGTGTGAACTTTGGGGCCAGGGGAGTCACTGCACGGAGGGCTGAGTAGATTGGATTTATGAAGAGACAGGAAGAAGTTTAAAATCAAGTGTCAATAACATGCCAAATAATAGTATGCAAACATAGTCCTTTAGTAATCCAATCCAAGCTTTCAGAATTATAGAAATATAATACTACAACATCCCTGGAGGTTGGTAATAATATATCTGAAGAGTCTGGGGAAAAAAATCTTATATATTAAAAAAAGAAAAAAGAAATAGTACTTTAAACATCATCATGATGGCTGAAGTACCCAACGTCAACATGATAATTTAATGGTAGAAGGTAAAAGCAGGAGAAAAGAAAACTTGATAAAAATCTTAAATTCAAGTTGCTTCAGAGCTAACATATAACATTGGAAAGTCTTTTTTCATCTCTTTAGATCCCAACTTCTATAAAATCGGAGGTTAGAAAATGATTATCAAGGTGTCTTGAAGATTTTCTAAAATGCATTCATTTTTTCATCCTCATTGCCAAAAAGAAACTATATTTCTAATTTTAGAGTCTAAAACATGAGAGGAACTGAAGTGATTGAGTAGAATGAGAAAGTAAAGCTACTCTTGCGATATGTTGGAACACACAGCTCCAGGATAAAACACAATCCACTCTAGTCATAGGAGGGCAGGTTTCATTTTACATTTTCCCATTAAATAGAAAAGATAAAAAATCATGTCTATGCTTTTGAAAGAACTCCTTGGACTTCATTTATGGTTAGAATTTCAACAAATATTTTAAAATCAAGATAATTTTCCATAAATATCCTCAGGTTAAGAAAAACAGCAAGGTGGACATTAAATGTTTATGAATATTAACGATGTGAAAAGCCTTGCATTCTCTTTTCTCTGTGCACAGTACAGATGTCCCCTCCAAAGAGAGCTGACAGGGTACTCACCACAACAGCAAACTGCTCGGGTTCACATAGGTTGCTATATTCACTCTGGTACTGAGACAGTGAATTCAGCTGTTCTTGATCAGGAAGATGCTTTATTAAGTTCTAAAATTAAAACCAAAGGAAAATATCTTCATTAGTGTGCTTCTTAAATTCTAGGAAAATTTATTAATAAACTATGAGAAGGAAATCATTGACCGAGTTAATCTTCAGTTTTATTTCTAGTTAACTTCCCAAATACTAAGGCTTAAGCTTTAGTCTCTGTATCTTAAAAGCAACTAATTTTCCTCTTCTCTATCCAGGATTATTACACATTCAAATCAAGCACTACTCACTGTTTATTTGATTAGCTATATAATTGAGAAAGGAGAATTCAACCTATACCAAAGGAACAGCTTTCTCACCTGGATAAATGTGATCAATTACGTTTCAACTATTGGGAATTAAATGTCAGAAATTTTCAGGCAAAGCCAAACATAGTTTAGCACTTCACTCAGGGGGATAAAAGAGATCATATTGCTTCTAACAGGCAAGAGAAAGAATAGAAAAGAAATCAAGGGAATTTTAATGACAGCACTTGCAAGATTTAACCAGTATGATTACAGTTTCAATAATAAAAATGAAGATATCTCTAAAACAAGACAACGTAAGTTTTCTGATGTGAAAGAAAACTTGAAAAGGCACTGAAGACACAGGATGATGAACCTTGCAGATAAAAGAAGACAGAGAGAACTAAAGTGCCGTGGCTGTAATGGCCCATTGCCTCAATCATCTTCAGCTCAGAAAGGGAATACACATAGTTATGCTTCCTTGTTCAGCATAAGTAAACTCTGTACAAGCCCAAAGTCAAATTCAAATTATAATTAAGCCTATATCATGCAAGGCTTAAATATATATATTTTAGGAAGTATATTTAAGGAAAATATATATGTTTAAGGAAAAAAAATCCCCAATGGTGTAGTTAGTTAAAAAATAATGTTAGAGAATGTTATATATCTAAGAGTTAGGTCAAAGAACAAGTTTTTCACTCACTGTGTACGTTTGGACAAAAATTTGATTGGCCAAAAACAAACAATAAAGTGGCAATTTAAGATTATCTTTAAAAAAATTCAACATTAACACTACCAAACTGAATAAAAACAATAAAGGAATATGATTTTCCCTTATAAACAGAAGTTTCATTCAGTAAAACTGCCTAAGACCAGAAGACTCGGTTATTAATAAAAGACTCGGTTTCTTTTAATCATTCTAGTTGACAACTGATCTATTTATTACACTGAATTTCTTCAGCATCTTTTTAGATAACCATAAAATCACCTTGAATATTTTTAGTTAATATATACTTAAATTTTAATCTTTCATTACAAATTCATTACTTTTTCACTTATTTCTGTTTTCTAAAGTAATAAAACTATTAGATTTGTAAAATTACAGGCCCAACATTCCTTTGTGTTCCTGTTATATTTCCCATCCCAAGTTCCTTTCAAAATAAAGTCTTCAAAGTTGCCCCACACAGCTTTTCTCCCACAGGATCCCTATGCCTATATACATGCCATATTCACTGGAAGGACTGAGACTCCAATACTTTGGCCACCTGATGTGAAGAGCTGACGCATTTGAAAAGACCCTGATGCTGGGAAAGACTGAGGGCAGAAGGAGACAAAAGAGAATGAGATGGTTGGATGGCATCACCTACCCGACGGACATGAGTTTGAGTGAACTCCGGGAGTTGGTGATGGACAGGGAGGCCTGGCATGCTGCAGTTCCTGAGTCCGCAAAGAGTCAGACACGACTGAGTGACTGAACTGAACTAATTCAACCTTTAAGGACGTTTACACACACACATTTAGGCTTCCCTGGTGGCTCAGACAATAATCTGCCTGCAATGCGGGAGACCTGAGTTCAATCCCTGGGTCGGGAAAATTCCCTGGAGAAGAGAACAGCAACCCACTCCGTATTCTTGCCTGGAGAATCCGATGAACAGAGGAGCCTGGCGGGCTACAGTCCACGGGGTCACAGACCTGGACATGACTGAGTGACTCACACACACACATACACACACACATTCACTCACACACCTCACATATTATCTAGGTCTAATAATCTCAATACAGCCAGGTTTACCTTATATTATAATCATATATGCCATCTCCCTTGCCACACTAGAAACTCCACAAAGGTAAAGTTTGTGTCTGATCAAATCTATACCTGAGTGAGCCTAATACTATTCCATCATATGGTAGGCACTATAAAATATGTGCTCAAGTAATTAATGATTATTAACAAAGTACTGCTTTTTCTATGCTCCGTTCAAAATAGGCAAGTTCTGCACTTTATTTAAAAATATTTTTAAAATTAAAAATAAGACTTCAAGCAGCATGAAATTCTTATTTTTTTATGAATATATAAAGACTTTGCATATGTCCAAAGTAAATTTTTAGATTTTCAATTCTTAAGATTGGTTTTATATTTAGCAAGTGTGGTAAGCAGAATGATGACCCAACCCCACTAAGAGCTCTACATTTAATTCCCAGAACTTATTAAATATTAACTTACACAACAAAGGGAACCAGGGTTTAAAATGGGATTAAGTTGCTATCAGCTGACCCTAAACCTGAGAGATCATCCTGGATTATCAGGCTGTGCCCAGTGGAGTCACAAAGGCCTTAAAACGTGGAAGTAAGAGAAAGATGTGAACAGACGACACCTCTACAAGGCTTCTGTGAACAGAGGAACAGAGCTTCAAAGTCAGTGGCTGAGAAACTGAAGGAGGGTGTCCACCAGCCAAGGAATGCGGGCAGTCACAAGGGGCTGCAAAACAAAAACCGCTTGAAGCCTCCAGAGAGGAATGCCAGTCGCCTAACACCTGGACTCTGGCACAATAAGGCCACACCAGACTTCTGTTTTACAAAAATGCAATATATTTGTTTTATACTAAGCCACTAAATTTGTGGCAAATTGTTAAAACAGTAATAGAGAAGTAATATGTTAATAAATTATGTGGAACTGAATGTTCTTCAGACACGAATTTTGAAATCCAAAATTTTTTCCACTCAAACAACAAAAGACATGATCGTGCAAAATATTCATATAATCAATCAAGTTAAAAGTTACTGTCTAAATATAAATATTTATATATTTATAACATTTACAAATACATTATAAAAACTACATATGCATTAAGTAGAAACATTTTAGTGAAAGAATTTGGAAATATACTTCCAGGAACAAAGCACATNTCTAAAATGCATTCATTTTTTCATCCTCATTGCCAAAAAGAAACTATATTTCTAATTTTAGAGTCTAAAACATGAGAGGAACTGAAGTGATTGAGTAGAATGAGAAAGTAAAGCTACTCTTGCGATATGTTGGAACACACAGCTCCAGGATAAAACACAATCCACTCTAGTCATAGGAGGGCAGGTTTCATTTTACATTTTCCCATTAAATAGAAAAGATAAAAAATCATGTCTATGCTTTTGAAAGAACTCCTTGGACTTCATTTATGGTTAGAATTTCAACAAATATTTTAAAATCAAGATAATTTTCCATAAATATCCTCAGGTTAAGAAAAACAGCAAGGTGGACATTAAATGTTTATGAATATTAACGATGTGAAAAGCCTTGCATTCTCTTTTCTCTGTGCACAGTACAGATGTCCCCTCCAAAGAGAGCTGACAGGGTACTCACCACAACAGCAAACTGCTCGGGTTCACATAGGTTGCTATATTCACTCTGGTACTGAGACAGTGAATTCAGCTGTTCTTGATCAGGAAGATGCTTTATTAAGTTCTAAAATTAAAACCAAAGGAAAATATCTTCATTAGTGTGCTTCTTAAATTCTAGGAAAATTTATTAATAAACTATGAGAAGGAAATCATTGACCGAGTTAATCTTCAGTTTTATTTCTAGTTAACTTCCCAAATACTAAGGCTTAAGCTTTAGTCTCTGTATCTTAAAAGCAACTAATTTTCCTCTTCTCTATCCAGGATTATTACACATTCAAATCAAGCACTACTCACTGTTTATTTGATTAGCTATATAATTGAGAAAGGAGAATTCAACCTATACCAAAGGAACAGCTTTCTCACCTGGATAAATGTGATCAATTACGTTTCAACTATTGGGAATTAAATGTCAGAAATTTTCAGGCAAAGCCAAACATAGTTTAGCACTTCTCTCAGGGGGATAAAAGAGATCATATTGCTTCTAACAGGCAAGAGAAAGAATAGAAAAGAAATCAAGGGAATTTTAATGACAGCACTTGCAAGATTTAACCAGTATGATTACAGTTTCAATAATAAAAATGAAGATATCTCTAAAACAAGACAACGTAAGTTTTCTGATGTGAAAGAAAACTTGAAAAGGCACTGAAGACACAGGATGATGAACCTTGCAGATAAAAGAAGACAGAGAGAACTAAAGTGCCGTGGCTGTAATGGCCCATTGCCTCAATCATCTTCAGCTCAGAAAGGGAATACACATAGTTATGCTTCCTTGTTCAGCATAAGTAAACTCTGTACAAGCCCAAAGTCAAATTCAAATTATAATTAAGCCTATATCATGCAAGGCTTAAATATATATATTTTAGGAAGTATATTTAAGGAAAATATATATGTTTAAGGAAAAAAAATCCCCAATGGTGTAGTTAGTTAAAAAATAATGTTAGAGAATGTTATATATCTAAGAGTTAGGTCAAAGAACAAGTTTTTCACTCACTGTGTACGTTTGGACAAAAATTTGATTGGCCAAAAACAAACAATAAAGTGGCAATTTAAGATTATCTTTAAAAAAATTCAACATTAACACTACCAAACTGAATAAAAACAATAAAGGAATATGATTTTCCCTTATAAACAGAAGTTTCATTCAGTAAAACTGCCTAAGACCAGAAGACTCGGTTATTAATAAAAGACTCGGTTTCTTTTAATCATTCTAGTTGACAACTGATCTATTTATTACACTGAATTTCTTCAGCATCTTTTTAGATAACCATAAAATCACCTTGAATATTTTTAGTTAATATATACTTAAATTTTAATCTTTCATTACAAATTCATTACTTTTTCACTTATTTCTGTTTTCTAAAGTAATAAAACTATTAGATTTGTAAAATTACAGGCCCAACATTCCTTTGTGTTCCTGTTATATTTCCCATCCCAAGTTCCTTTCAAAATAAAGTCTTCAAAGTTGCCCCACACAGCTTTTCTCCCACAGGATCCCTATGCCTATATACATGCCATATTCACTGGAAGGACTGAGACTCCAATACTTTGGCCACCTGATGTGAAGAGCTGACGCATTTGAAAAGACCCTGATGCTGGGAAAGACTGAGGGCAGAAGGAGACAAAAGAGAATGAGATGGTTGGATGGCATCACCTACCCGACGGACATGAGTTTGAGTGAACTCCGGGAGTTGGTGATGGACAGGGAGGCCTGGCATGCTGCAGTTCCTGAGTCCGCAAAGAGTCAGACACGACTGAGTGACTGAACTGAACTAATTCAACCTTTAAGGACGTTTACACACACACATTTAGGCTTCCCTGGTGGCTCAGACAATAATCTGCCTGCAATGCGGGAGACCTGAGTTCAATCCCTGGGTCGGGAAAATTCCCTGGAGAAGAGAACAGCAACCCACTCCGTATTCTTGCCTGGAGAATCCGATGAACAGAGGAGCCTGGCGGGCTACAGTCCACGGGGTCACAGACCTGGACATGACTGAGTGACTCACACACACACATACACACACACATTCACTCACACACCTCACATATTATCTAGGTCTAATAATCTCAATACAGCCAGGTTTACCTTATATTATAATCATATATGCCATCTCCCTTGCCACACTAGAAACTCCACAAAGGTAAAGTTTGTGTCTGATCAAATCTATACCTGAGTGAGCCTAATACTATTCCATCATATGGTAGGCACTATAAAATATGTGCTCAAGTAATTAATGATTATTAACAAAGTACTGCTTTTTCTATGCTCCGTTCAAAATAGGCAAGTTCTGCACTTTATTTAAAAATATTTTTAAAATTAAAAATAAGACTTCAAACAGCATGAAATTCTTATTTTTTTATGAATATATAAAGACTTTGCATATGTCCAAAGTAAATTTTTAGATTTTCAATTCTTAAGATTGGTTTTATATTTAGCAAGTGTGGTAAGCAGAATGATGACCCAACCCCACTAAGAGCTCTACATTTAATTCCCAGAACTTATTAAATATTAACTTACACAACAAAGGGAACCAGGGTTTAAAATGGGATTAAGTTGCTATCAGCTGACCCTAAACCTGAGAGATCATCCTGGATTATCAGGCTGTGCCCAGTGGAGTCACAAAGGCCTTAAAACGTGGAAGTAAGAGAAAGATGTGAACAGACGACACCTCTACAAGGCTTCTGTGAACAGAGGAACAGAGCTTCAAAGTCAGTGGCTGAGAAACTGAAGGAGGGTGTCCACCAGCCAAGGAATGCGGGCAGTCACAAGGGGCTGCAAAACAAAAACCGCTTGAAGCCTCCAGAGAGGAATGCCAGTCGCCTAACACCTGGACTCTGGCACAATAAGGCCACACCAGACTTCTGTTTTACAAAAATGCAATATATTTGTTTTATACTAAGCCACTAAATTTGTGGCAAATTGTTAAAACAGTAATAGAGAAGTAATATGTTAATAAATTATGTGGAACTGAATGTTCTTCAGACACGAATTTTGAAATCCAAAATTTTTTCCACTCAAACAACAAAAGACATGATCGTGCAAAATATTCATATAATCAATCAAGTTAAAAGTTACTGTCTAAATATAAATATTTATATATTTATAACATTTACAAATACATTATAAAAACTACATATGCATTAAGTAGAAACATTTTAGTGAAAGAATTTGGAAATATACTTCCAGGAACAAAGCACATTCACAATCAAAAGGAATAAAGACAAAAACTATGAGAAACCGCTGGAGGAAAAACATGCTTGAAGAAAGGTTGTTGAGTTAGGTAGTTTAAAGAGTCTGAGACTTAGCACAAGTCACTGATGGGATTATATATTCACACCACATTTAGAAGACAGGACAGAAAAAACCAAGAAGTTCCAGTCTTCTGAATGACTCAGAATACTATGCAAACAATTTCTAGTATTCATGGAAACACAAATGAATCAAGTAAGGGTTGTTAGTAACAGTAACTCTAAATAAAGAGAAAACTCTCTCAATCTTCTTTACCAAACAAAAATACAACTTCATAAGACATATAAGCCCAAGAAAATCATATTCTACAAGGATCATACAAATAAATTTAAATTAGCATATTATTAGACTTAACTGTAAAAAAAAAACATGAACATACATGTAAACACTCTGTCTTTCAGAAACAGTCACTTAAAATAACTGAAATGTAATCATTTGATAGCATTATATTTAGTTTGCAGTTAAGAGAACATGCAAAGCTCTATCTCCTGGCAACGCAGAAGTTATGCTAAAAGTAATTATGCAGTGAAGATTTTCCAGTTGAATGATTTGGTTTAATAATTTTGCTTCACTTTACAGATTTCTGCTTAATGAGAAGCCTGCAATGAAATATAGGAATTTAAGCTCTCTGTTTGTTTACCTGAATCATAGACTCTGCCAACTGTGTTTCATCCACTTCCAATATCATCATTTTTATTTCCTCGTATGGCACCCGGAAAGAGCTCAGGAAGATTGCTAAGGGGAGGGGGAAAAAAGAGCCACAGTAAAGAAGGTAAGAAAAGAATATTTTTTAAAATTTATTCATTTTTTTCTTTTTTTTTAAATATAAATTTCCTCTATATGCGACACAGCAAAAGAGACACAGATGTATACATTTATTTATTTTTAATTGAAGGATAACTGCTTTACAGATGTAAGAAAAAAATCTGAGATGGACTTCTATATATAAAATAAAAAACGATTCATAAAAAGAGAAATTTTAAATACTCAATATACTGTGGAGGAATCTTTCAGTAACACATTTCTTACTCTTCCTCAGTTTTAGAACTACATTTAAACAACAGTTCTATATTATTATGTTGGTTCTGAGGATGATTTTTAATGCTTAGTTATTAGCCTAATATAGGAATGGTACCAATTTTGATATGATTTTTTTAAAATTGAAATGGCTTAGTACACTATAGAGGTATCATATTGTAATGAAAAGAACCCCAATATGTATACATAATATTTATGTATGTGTTATTAGTCTACCTAATCATCTTCTGCCCTTACTAAATAGTTAAAAAATTTTTTTCCCAGAAAATTGCTTAACATATGACCCAGCAACCCCACTACTGGGCCTCAGGAAACCATAATGGAAAAAGACACCTGTATCCCAATGTTCACCACAGCACTATTTACAATAGCCAGGACATGGAAGCAACTTGCATGTCCACTGACAGATGAATGTATAAAGAAGTTGTGGTACATATGCACAATGGAATATCCCTCAGCTATAAAAAGAAATGCATTTGAGTCAGTTCTAATTAGGCGGCTGAATCTATAGCCTATTATACAGAGTGAAGTAAATCAGATGGAGAATGACAAATATCATACATTAATGCATATCTATGGAATCTAGAAAGCTGGTACTGATGATCCTATTTTCAGGGAAACAAAGGAGATACAGGTATAAAGGACAGAGTTTTGCACACAGGGAGGGGAAGGAGAGGGTGAGACAATTTGAGAGAGTTAACACTGAAATACACATTTTCAGATATAATAAACAGCTAGTGGAAATCTGCTGTATGACTCAGGGAGCCCAAAGTCAGTGCTCGGGGTGGGAGGGAGGCAGAGGGAGGTTCAGGAGGGAGGGGACAGATGTACACCTATGGCTGATTCATGATGGAAACAATCATGATATTGTAAAGCAATCATCCTCTAATTTAAAAACAAAATTTAAAAAACTGCTAAGCAGTGCACAACACTTTTACAAGTCATAAGAGCACCCTCATGTTCAGACAATATGCCAGAGAATTATATTCTGCATGTAACTAAAGCTTAAATATGCAATATTAGAACACAAATTTTAATGGAAACTATCCAAATGGACTAGAAAGGATAAAAGGCTATTATTGAGAATTCAACATTATTTACATTTTTTAATACTTCACATGGCCTTCCCTGTGGCTCAGATGATAATCTGACTGCAATGCAGGAGACCTGGGTTTAATCTCTGGGTGGAGAAGATCTCCTGGAGAAGGGATCTGGCTCCTCTGTCCATGGAATTCTCCAGGCAAGAGTACCAGCAGCTATCCACTCCAGTATTCTTCCACTATCCACTTCCATATACATCCACTAATTCCATGGACAGAAGAGCCTGGTGGGTTACAGTCCATGGGGTCAGAAAGAATGGAACACAACTGATCAACTAACACACTCATACTTCATACATCTAATGTTCAAAGCCAATGATCTTCTCAAAAGTTACTGAAGTGTATAAGAATATCTTCAGAGCATTAGATTTAATGTTTTACTGGTTCCCTCTTATTTTGCTACTATTGTTTCTTCTCTCCAGTGACAGATGTTATTTCTTGAACACACTCAGACCTCATTACCACTACCCACTACTTTTATATACCAAACTTGTATCATTTTATTTGTAGGTATTTTCATATAAAAATACTATTTTTTATGAGATTGAGAAAACATGATCCTTCTTTCTTGGAGTAAGACTATATTCCTGAGGATACCAAGGATGAACTAGAGATGAATAATAAGAACATCATTTGTGTTCTTATCATCAGCTTTATTCACACATATTGAACTCAACAGTTATAAATGTGGGATATGCTGCTAGAAATAATAGTATGTATAATCTTCAATAATGCAAGAATAAGAAGGAACAAATGAACTAAATGATACTGCAAAAGAGATTTCTGAAATTACTAAAGGATAACCCATCAGTAGACACTAGATAGCACAAAAATGTAATACCTATATGATTTTAAAGAGACAATAGAATAACTGAGAGGGAATAAAATCTAAATCTGTACATCATGTATAAAGCAAGTTGCATATGATCCTAGGATTAAATGTAAACATTAATGTGAAGTGAAGTGAAAGTAGTCCAGTTGTGTCTGACTCTTTGTGACCCAGGCCAGAATTCTCCAGGCCAGAATACTAGAGTGGGTAGCCATNTTCTTGAACACACTCAGACCTCATTACCACTACCCACTACTTTTATATACCAAACTTGTATCATTTTATTTGTAGGTATTTTCATATAAAAATACTATTTTTTATGAGATTGAGAAAACATGATCCTTCTTTCTTGGAGTAAGACTATATTCCTGAGGATACCAAGGATGAACTAGAGATGAATAATAAGAACATCATTTGTGTTCTTATCATCAGCTTTATTCACACATATTGAACTCAACAGTTATAAATGTGGGATATGCTGCTAGAAATAATAGTATGTATAATCTTCAATAATGCAAGAATAAGAAGGAACAAATGAACTAAATGATACTGCAAAAGAGATTTCTGAAATTACTAAAGGATAACCCATCAGTAGACACTAGATAGCACAAAAATGTAATACCTATATGATTTTAAAGAGACAATAGAATAACTGAGAGGGAATAAAATCTAAATCTGTACATCATGTATAAAGCAAGTTGCATATGATCCTAGGATTAAATGTAAACATTAATGTGAAGTGAAGTGAAAGTAGTCCAGTTGTGTCTGACTCTTTGTGACCCAGGCCAGAATTCTCCAGGCCAGAATACTAGAGTGGGTAGCCGTTCCCTTATACAGGAGATCTTCCCAACCCAGGGACTGAACCCAGGTCTGCCACATTGCAGGCGGATTCTTTACCAGTTGAGCCACAAGAGAAGTCCAAACATTAACACAGAGGAATACTAAAAGAAATTGAACATGGCAAATTAGCTCATTTATGATTATAGAACTTACTCATAATAATCAATGAAAAAACATATGAAAAGACTTATATCTGACAAAATAAAAAGAAAACAATAATGTCAAATCACCTAAAACAATGGGATGAATGTGTCTCATAATTCAGAAGGCTTTTCCCCAGTTCATTCAGAAATCAGTGAGGTCCAAATAGAAAAATGTATGAAAACTCAAAACAGTAAGAAAAAATGACCAAAAAATAATATGTAATTTGTTAAACATCAGAAATAAGCAAACTGAGAAGGCAAATTGCTAAGATATTATCTGGACTGCAAATTTAGAAGGATTAGTAAGATTAATCACAATCCTTAAATTTCCCTTTGAGAAACAATAAATTCTATTTGAAACCCAACTATGGACACAATAACAAATTGTAGAAAAGGTTATAACATTAAATAAAAAGATTAAAAG
Organism: Raphicerus campestris; assembly: GCA_006410735.1. NCBI lineage: Eukaryota > Metazoa > Chordata > Mammalia > Artiodactyla > Bovidae > Raphicerus > Raphicerus campestris. Next base: position 761,465 of record SJYW01038968.1, read on the forward strand.
GATCAACAGATAAACAGATAAGGAAGTTGTGGTTCAGTTCAGTTCAGCTCAGTCGCTCAGTCGTGTCTGACTCTTGCGACCCCACGAACCGCAGCACGCCAGGCCTCCCTGTCCATCACCAACTCCCAGAGTCCACCCAAACCCATGTCCATGGAGGGATGAAATCTGAGTTGCAGCACCCAAACCCATGTCCATGGAGGGATGAAATCTGAGTCAGTTGCAGGGAGGTGAATAAACCTAGAGCCCCTGTTATACAGAGTGAAATAAGTCAGAAAGAGAAAAACAAATATTGTATTATTAATGCATAATATGGAATCTAGAAGAACAGTACTATTTACAGAGAAGAAATGGAGAAGCATTCATAGAGAACAGTCTGGTGGTTACAGTGGGGAAAAGGGAGGGTAGAATAAACTGAGAAAGTAGCACTAATATGTATACATTCCTATCTATTAAAATGGATAACTAGAAGGAAGCTGCTTCTCCAGGGGATCTTCTGAACCCAGAGATCAAACCTGGGTCTCCTGCACTGCAGGCAGAGTTTTTACCATCTGAGCCACCAGGGAAGCCCATATGAAGCATAAAAAATGTAAAAAATGATGAACTCTCAATAATACTTTTAAATCTCATAATATGAAACTCTGTATTTTATATATATATAAAATTGTGACTGACTGGTGATGATATACAGTAGAGAACAACACAAAATTGTAAAGCAGTTATCCTCCAATAAAGAATAAAAGAAAAGAGTATCTTAAAAACAAAATTAAAAGGAAAGAATTACATGGAAGCATAACATAATAATTGAGGGAGAAAAAAATCATAGTTTTTTATTTCAGGCAGCATGGCAAAGTGGAGAGAGAACTTTGAAATGTTTTTTAAAAGTTATTTTTATTTTAATCTTTAAATCTTTTTCTGATCTATCCCCAAAGAAAGGAAATTAGAAAACCTGGAGAAAGAGAAAAAATTACTTAAAGAAATCAAACAAGAGTTTGAAACACTGGGCAGGAAACAAGTGACTGTATTATAAAGAAACAAATATTTAAAGGAGGAAAAAAAAATCTTTAAAAATAGGCATATCTAGCTACTGAAGTAGGAAATTCATATGGATTAGACATCAGATAAGAGAAAACAAGGCAGGAGGAAAAGGGGACGACAGAGGATGAGATGGCTGGATGGCATCACTGACTCGATGGAGTGAACTCTGGGAGTTGGTGATGGACAGGGAGGCCTGGCGTGCTGCAGTTCATGGGGTTGCAAAGAGTCGGACACCACTGAGCAACTGAACTGAAGCAGAGATGCTCTCCAAACCACAAAGACAAAGAGATGGAAAAATACTAAGAGACATGGAATATGAGTAAGGACACCTAAAAATGTTGTCTTGGAGTTCTGAAAGGAACACACACACACACCCACACCCACACACCCACACACCCACACACACACACACCAGACAAGAAGCATATTTAAAGAGAAAATGTCACTTTCCAAAAAAATCGTCAGAACAAGGAAGCTAAACAAGTCCTAAACATAGTATTTTTTTTCTTTAAAGCTACACTAGCTTCTTGTAAAACTCCAAGTATTAGAGAGGTGGTAGAGTGGGAACACTCAAAAGCTCTGATACTGGAAGAGAAAACTGGTACAGATGCAGAAACACTATCTACTTATAGTAGCAGCTATTGCTCAGTTGATAGGTCATATCCCATAGACTACTGTCGGGCCGCGTTAGGCATTACTGACAAAATAGAGGCATGGCCCTAAACTCCCTCCCTTTGTTCCACAGACACAGACCCAGAATGAAGGAGTTAGGCTTTGTGATTCTGACTTTTGTGTTCCTTTCCTCAGCTGAGCTGACGGAAGAGAGTATTAAGGTGCTTATTGTTTTTGAGAGGAGCAGGAGAAGGCATAAAGCCTTCTGCAGCTGTGCTCAAAGAATAATTCATAAAGTTAATCACTGACATTTTTTCAAGGACTTTTACAAAAGAGAGCTCCAAGTGAGCACGGAGGCCGCAGCTTAAGACCATGGGAGGGATTCCTATCTGAAGCCTATTTGTGAGAAAAGTGTTTATGGCAAAGGAGTTTGCTGAATTTAGGACTTGAAAGTGAAAGTGAAGTCGTTCAGTCATGTCCAACTCTTTGTGACCCCTTGGACTGTACCCCACCACGCTCCTCCATCGATGGAATTTTCCAGGCAAGAGTACTGGAATGGGTTGCCATTTCCTTCTCCAGAGGATCTTCTCGACCCAGGGATCGAACCCGAGGCTTAGGAATAATTAAAATAGTTAGAAGCTAAAGATGTAAGGACTGCTGTAATTTTACAATATTATACTATAGCTTATAAAAATTAGGGACTTTTAGAGATAATATTAGCTAGAAGCCATTTAGGGGCAAACAGGACTTAGAAAGATAGGAAATAAACTGAGGAATGTGGTATGAGGCTCAGACATTAACATAAATTACAGTGTATTCACAAGGACACATGAGAAAAAGTAGATTAGAGAATCGCTGAGGAAGGAACTCCTTTTGAGGGGCAACAATGATTCTTGGAGAAAAATAAACCTGGGTCAATGGGAAAAAAAAAAATCAAACTTCTGACCTAATGCTTTTGTAAAAGTATAAAAGACAATCACAACATTGAAATAAACAGGCAGTCCAAGAAAACTGAGAGGTTGCCTCAGTTTCTCTCACCGACACCGCCCATCCCTTCAGGTTGAATCCCTGGCTGCTGGAGCTGGACTCCGGCAGACAACAGGCAGCCAGGCTCCTGTGCTCATGACATTTCGCAGGCAACATTGGTTGGCCATTTCCTTCTCCAGGGGATCTTCCCAACCCAGGAATCAAACCCATGTCTTCTGTATTAGCAAGCAAATTCTTTACCACTCCAGGGAAGTGCTATACTCAAAGCAGAGGTTACCAAACTTTTTCTATAAATGGCCACATTGGTAAATGTTTTAGGTTTTATGAGCCTATACAATCTGTGACAACTACTCAACTCTACTATTGCAGCCCCAAAGCAGCCATAGTAGTAATGGAAGTGTTAGTAGCTCAGTCATGTCCAACCCTTTGCAACCTCATGAACTGTAGCCCACCCTGCCCCTCTGTCCATGGAATTCTCCAGGCCAGAATACTGGAGTGGATTGCTATTCCCTTCTCCAGGGGATCTTCGCAAACCAAGATCAAACCCAGATCTCCTGCAGGCAGATTCTTACCGTGTGGTAAACGATTAAGTTTACCCAAGTGAGGTCTGGCTCCTATGAGGTACTCTGTAAGCCCATGGAATGTTCTACATAATAAGAGTGTCTTTGTTTACTAGGAGCATTGGGCCACAATGTATTAGCCTGAACTGTGGGGGGTCTGGAAATTAAGGTCAAACATATGGGGGAGCAGCTATATCAAGACCCAGTGCAAACTAAATACCAAGGCTTGGGTCTCTGCNCACACACACACACACCAGACAAGAAGCATATTTAAAGAGAAAATGTCACTTTCCAAAAAAATCGTCAGAACAAGGAAGCTAAACAAGTCCTAAACATAGTATTTTTTTTCTTTAAAGCTACACTAGCTTCTTGTAAAACTCCAAGTATTAGAGAGGTGGTAGAGTGGGAACACTCAAAAGCTCTGATACTGGAAGAGAAAACTGGTACAGATGCAGAAACACTATCTACTTATAGTAGCAGCTATTGCTCAGTTGATAGGTCATATCCCATAGACTACTGTCGGGCCGCGTTAGGCATTACTGACAAAATAGAGGCATGGCCCTAAACTCCCTCCCTTTGTTCCACAGACACAGACCCAGAATGAAGGAGTTAGGCTTTGTGATTCTGACTTTTGTGTTCCTTTCCTCAGCTGAGCTGACGGAAGAGAGTATTAAGGTGCTTATTGTTTTTGAGAGGAGCAGGAGAAGGCATAAAGCCTTCTGCAGCTGTGCTCAAAGAATAATTCATAAAGTTAATCACTGACATTTTTTCAAGGACTTTTACAAAAGAGAGTTCCAAGTGAGCACGGAGGCCGCAGCTTAAGACCATGGGAGGGATTCCTATCTGAAGCCTATTTGTGAGAAAAGTGTTTATGGCAAAGGAGTTTGCTGAATTTAGGACTTGAAAGTGAAAGTGAAGTCGTTCAGTCATGTCCAACTCTTTGTGACCCCTTGGACTGTACCCCACCACGCTCCTCCATCGATGGAATTTTCCAGGCAAGAGTACTGGAATGGGTTGCCATTTCCTTCTCCAGAGGATCTTCTCGACCCAGGGATCGAACCCGAGGCTTAGGAATAATTAAAATAGTTAGAAGCTAAAGATGTAAGGACTGCTGTAATTTTACAATATTATACTATAGCTTATAAAAATTAGGGACTTTTAGAGATAATATTAGCTAGAAGCCATTTAGGGGCAAACAGGACTTAGAAAGATAGGAAATAAACTGAGGAATGTGGTATGAGGCTCAGACATTAACATAAATTACAGTGTATTCACAAGGACACATGAGAAAAAGTAGATTAGAGAATCGCTGAGGAAGGAACTCCTTTTGAGGGGCAACAATGATTCTTGGAGAAAAATAAACCTGGGTCAATGGGAAAAAAAAAAATCAAACTTCTGACCTAATGCTTTTGTAAAAGTATAAAAGACAATCACAACATTGAAATAAACAGGCAGTCCAAGAAAACTGAGAGGTTGCCTCAGTTTCTCTCACCGACACCGCCCATCCCTTCAGGTTGAATCCCTGGCTGCTGGAGCTGGACTCCGGCAGACAACAGGCAGCCAGGCTCCTGTGCTCATGACATTTCGCAGGCAACATTGGTTGGCCATTTCCTTCTCCAGGGGATCTTCCCAACCCAGGAATCAAACCCATGTCTTCTGTATTAGCAAGCAAATTCTTTACCACTCCAGGGAAGTGCTATACTCAAAGCAGAGGTTACCAAACTTTTTCTATAAATGGCCACATTGGTAAATGTTTTAGGTTTTATGAGCCTATACAATCTGTGACAACTACTCAACTCTACTATTGCAGCCCCAAAGCAGCCATAGTAGTAATGGAAGTGTTAGTAGCTCAGTCATGTCCAACCCTTTGCAACCTCACGAACTGTAGCCCACCCTGCCCCTCTGTCCATGGAATTCTCCAGGCCAGAATACTGGAGTGGATTGCTATTCCCTTCTCCAGGGGATCTTCGCAAACCAAGATCAAACCCAGATCTCCTGCAGGCAGATTCTTACCGTGTGGTAAACGATTAAGTTTACCCAAGTGAGGTCTGGCTCCTATGAGGTACTCTGTAAGCCCATGGAATGTTCTACATAATAAGAGTGTCTTTGTTTACTAGGAGCATTGGGCCACAATGTATTAGCCTGAACTGTGGGGGGTCTGGAAATTAAGGTCAAACATATGGGGGAGCAGCTATATCAAGACCCAGTGCAAACTAAATACCAAGGCTTGGGTCTCTGCTGGCAATAACCTGTGAGAAATGTCCCCCATCACTGCTGGGAGAAGGCACTGCTGTCCTTGTCACCACTGGGAGAGGACAAGTGAAATGCCATGCTTACAACTCTCCTGGACTCTGCCCCACGGGCCTCTTCCCTTTGCCAATTACAATCTGTATCATTTTGTTGTAATAACCATGAAACAGCTGTCAGTCAATTCTATGAGTCCCTCAAACAAATTATCAACCTTAAGAGTGATCCTCCAGTTCAGTTCCGTCGCTCAGTCATGTCTGACTCTTTGTGATCCCGTGAATCGCAACACGCCAGGCCTCCCTGTCTATCACCAATTCCCGGAGTTCACTCACTCACGTCCATCGAGTCAGTGATGCCATCCAGCCATCTCATCCTCTGTCATCCCCTTCTTCTCCTGCCCCCAATCCTTCCCAGCATCACAGTCTTTTCCAATGAGTCAACTCTTCGCATGAAGTGGCCAAAGTACTGGAATTTCAGCTTTAGCTTCATTCCTTCCAGAGAAATCCCAGGGCTGATCTCCTTCAGAATGGACTGGTTGGATCTCCTTGCAGTCCAAGGGACTCTCAAGAGTTTTCTCCAACACCACAGTTCAAAAGCATCAATTCTTTGGTACTCGGCCTTCTTCACAGTCTAACTCTCACATTCATACATGACTACTGGAAAAACCATAGCCTTGACTAGACGGACTTTAGTCGGCAAAGTGATGTCTCTGTTTTTGAATATGCTATCTAGGTTGGTCATAACTTTCCTTCCAAGGAGTAAGTGTCTTTTAATTTCATAGCTGCAATCACCATCTGCAGTGATTTTGGAGACCCCCCAAAACAGAGTCTGACACTGCTTGCACTGTTTCCCCATCTATTTCCCATGAAGTGATGAGACCGGATGCCATGATCTTCGTTTTCTCAACGTTGAGCTTTAAGTCAACATTTTCACTCTCCTCTTTCACTTTCATCAAGAGGCTTTTTAGTTCCTCTTCACGGTTATTGATATTTCTCCAGGCAATCTTGATACCAGCTTGTGTTTCTTCCAGTCCAGCATTTCTCATGATGTACTCTGCATAGAAGTTAAATAAGCAGGGTGACAATATACACCCTTGATGTACTCCTTGTCCTATTTGGAACCAGTGTATTGTTCCATGTCCAGTTCTAACTGTTGCTTCCTGACCTGCATACAGATTTCTCAAGAGGCAGGTCAGGTGGTCTGGTATTCCCATCTCTCTCAGAATGTTCCACAGTTGATTGTGATCCACACAGTCAAAGGCTTTGGCATAGTCAAAAAGCAGAAATAGATGTTTTTCTGGAACTCTCTTGCTTTTTCCATGATCCAGTGGATGTTGGCAATTTGATCTCTGGTTCCTCTGCCTTTTCTAAAACCAGCTTTCCTGGGGAACCCTAAGCTTGCCACTGGTTTCAGTAGTGACAGCAGCCCTGGGAACGCTCTAACTTTGCAGATGAAACACCTCTATGATCTCACTTACACAGTTACCTAATCATATAAATATAAGCAACATTAGTTACCCATACTATTTATAACTAATAATACATGTTTAACAATAATATGAAAGAAAAGTTAAATTTGAATAGAAAAATCAACTTTGAAGATAGATATAACTTACTTAACTTTCTTCTGTATTTGTAATCCATCCACTACTTTCAGGTATTATTCCATGATTAAAATAACATATACTTATAAAGACTGAAATGTGGAGGGTTTTTTGCTTATGAATAACCTTTTGGGAAAACATTTCCCATAACTAAGGGCAAGTATGGTAGAATGGACATGAGTTTGGGTAAACTCCGGTAGTTGGTAATGAACAGGGAGGCCTGCCCTGTTGCAGTTCATGGGGTCGCAAAAAGTAGGACAGGACTGAGTGACTGAACTGAACTGAACTGCACTGAAGGGCAAGTAAATTACAGAAGAGTTGAAAGTGGACTAACGCATAACACACAAATCAAAAGAGAAGCACGGATCTTTAAAACACTGTATTTAAAAGTTAATGAGAATAATATAAGAAGCTTATTTAAAGCCTCCAAAAGACACATTAAACTGAATATTTTTACTAACATGCATCTTATCCCTTAAAATGTGATTATATGGATCCCAGTCGGAAGTTGTGAGTGCAGTAAAGGAGTGTAGTCTATCAAGGCTATGGTTTTTCCAGGAGTCATGCATGGATGTGAGAGTTGGACTGTGAAGAAAGCTGAGCACTGAAGAACTGACGCTTTTGAANGAGTCTGACACTGCTTGCACTGTTTCCCCATCTATTTCCCATGAAGTGATGAGACCGGATGCCATGATCTTCGTTTTCTCAATGTTGAGCTTTAAGTCAACATTTTCACTCTCCTCTTTCACTTTCATCAAGAGGCTTTTTAGTTCCTCTTCACGGTTATTGATATTTCTCCAGGCAATCTTGATACCAGCTTGTGTTTCTTCCAGTCCAGCATTTCTCATGATGTACTCTGCATAGAAGTTAAATAAGCAGGGTGACAATATACACCCTTGATGTACTCCTTGTCCTATTTGGAACCAGTGTATTGTTCCATGTCCAGTTCTAACTGTTGCTTCCTGACCTGCATACAGATTTCTCAAGAGGCAGGTCAGGTGGTCTGGTATTCCCATCTCTCTCAGAATGTTCCACAGTTGATTGTGATCCACACAGTCAAAGGCTTTGGCATAGTCAAAAAGCAGAAATAGATGTTTTTCTGGAACTCTCTTGCTTTTTCCATGATCCAGTGGATGTTGGCAATTTGATCTCTGGTTCCTCTGCCTTTTCTAAAACCAGCTTTCCTGGGGAACCCTAAGCTTGCCACTGGTTTCAGTAGTGACAGCAGCCCTGGGAACGCTCTAACTTTGCAGATGAAACACCTCTATGATCTCACTTACACAGTTACCTAATCATATAAATATAAGCAACATTAGTTACCCATACTATTTATAACTAATAATACATGTTTAACAATAATATATGAAAGAAAAGTTAAATTTGAATAGAAAAATCAACTTTGAAGATAGATATAACTTACTTAACTTTCTTCTGTATTTGTAATCCATCCACTACTTTCAGGTATTATTCCATGATTAAAATAACATATACTTATAAAGACTGAAATGTGGAGGGTTTTTTGCTTATGAATAACCTTTTGGGAAAACATTTCCCATAACTAAGGGCAAGTATGGTAGAATGGACATGAGTTTGGGTAAACTCCGGTAGTTGGTAATGAACAGGGAGGCCTGCCCTGTTGCAGTTCATGGGGTCGCAAAAAGTAGGACAGGACTGAGTGACTGAACTGAACTGAACTGCACTGAAGGGCAAGTAAATTACAGAAGAGTTGAAAGTGGACTAACGCATAACACACAAATCAAAAGAGAAGCACGGATCTTTAAAACACTGTATTTAAAAGTTAATGAGAATAATATAAGAAGCTTATTTAAAGCCTCCAAAAGACACATTAAACTGAATATTTTTACTAACATGCATCTTATCCCTTAAAATGTGATTATATGGATCCCAGTCGGAAGTTGTGAGTGCAGTAAAGGAGTGTAGTCTATCAAGGCTATGGTTTTTCCAGGAGTCATGCATGGATGTGAGAGTTGGACTGTGAAGAAAGCTGAGCACTGAAGAACTGACGCTTTTGAACTGTGGTATTGGAGAAGACTCTTGGACTGCAAGGAGATCCAACCAGTCCATTCTGAAGGAGATCAACCCTGGGATTTCTTTGGAAGGAATGATGCTAAAGCTGAAACTCCAGTACTTTGGGCACCTCATGCGAAGAGTTGACTCACTGGAAAAGACTCTGATGCTGGGAGGGATTGGGGGCAGGAGGAGAAGGGGATGACTGAGGATAAGATGGCTGGATGGCATCACTGACTCGATGGACACGAGTCTGAGTGAACTCCAGGAATTGGTGATGGACAGGGAGGCCTGGCGTGCTGCGATTCATGGGGTCGCAAAGAGTTGGACATGACTGAGCGACTGAACTGAACTGAAAGGAGTATAGAATGTGCAGATACTAGAACCAGTCACACATGTTTTCTGCTAGGGAACTTATAAATATTTAAGCCTTTATACTAATTTCTAGGTTCCAGGTTTCCCCCCTTTATAGGTCTAATATCCACTCAAAAAAAAAAAAAAAAAAAATCAAGTAAAGCATAGGAACCTTGTAAAACCCCCAAGCCATCTCTTCATCCTAGAACGGCTAGAATTATTTTACCCTGAACCCAGACTCAAACAAACTTCAGAAACTCAAAATAAACTTACTCCAGTATTCTTACCTGGACAATTCATTGACAGAGGAACCTGGTAAACTGCAGTCCATGGGGTCCCAAAGAGTCGGACATAACTGAGTGACTAACACACACAACCCATTTTTAAACACATAGGTAAATAAATCAATAGATTTTAGATCCTTCCTCAAAACTGTGAAATGTTTCAGTTGAGAGGAATTTAAGAGGAAGTACCTTAGGCTTCTAAGTGATAAGACAGAGTATTTTCACCATCATATGACTCTTCTCAAAATTCAGTATCTCTGAAGACTGAATTTCATAGACAAAAACCAGCTGTGAATCAGACTCTAATTATAGTCAAGATTATAGGCTGCTAAAGCCTCTTAAAGCTTAAATCATAACACTTGCTACACTCAGAGAGGGTAAGAATGATCTGAGATGGATTACATCATAATATGATGACCTGGTATAAATTCTGACCTTCTGATCTTATACTTTAAAATGTGTCTAATAATTAAATGGATTCATATGCTCAGCTACAGCAACCCAGACAAATAGTATCCATCTTTGTTTTCTCTAAACAGCCATTTTCAAAATCAGCAATCTTTTTCAAGTCACTCAACTGCCATGCTACCAACAACCTACATACACTGTCAACATCACTACCGACAAGGAGAGACTGCTGCTGCGGCGCGGTGGCTAAGTCACTTCAGTCGTGTCCGACTCTGTGCGACCCCGTAGACGGCAGCCCACCAGGCTCCCCCATCCCTGGGATTCTCCAGGCAAGAACACTGGAGTGGGTTGCCATTTCTTTCTCCAGTGCATAAAAGTGAAAAGTGAGAATGAAGTCACTCAGTCCTGTCTGACTCCTAGCGACCCTATGGACTGCAGGCTACCAGGCTCCTCCATGCATGGGATTTTCCAGGCAAGAGTACTGGAGTGGGCTGCCACTGCCTTCTCCGAGGAGAGACTGCAGTAAAGGCTAAACAGGCACATCCTGAACCAGCACATCAATTACTACACTTAAACCTTAAACCCTGTTCAGTACATGTGTGTAATACATAACTAACACTAAGGAACACTGCTCAAAAGACCAATCATTCAACTTTGAGATGGCTATTTAGGCTATCTTACCATAGCTAACCCACCTAAAAAGAATCACATTCAAGATAATATTTCTTTAGGACCCCAAACAAGACAATTTTGTAATGGAAGCCGTTAACATTTTTCAAGACAAAAATCATTCTTCAAATCACAGAGTATAGAACTTTTTGACATTATTTAAGTTACTAACGCTTTCCCCTTCCTTTAAGAGGGAAGTTTCCTGAAATAACAAATACCAAAATTTCACTGATCTAACCTCCTGGCCCTAACACCTTTCTACTTCAGACCATATGTTCAGCAGACACCAGGAAGACAGGCTCCCTGCCTTACAGTTCTCACGTTGGGAGGACAGTGCTCCGAGTGCAGGCAGAGCGCCCTGGAGCTGCTCCCACAGCAGGTGAGGCCTCCACACCGCATCCCTGCTGGCACCTTCCTGGGCCCAATAAAGCCACACAGCTCCACTGCAAAGCGGCAGCTATGCGCAATCTGCAGGTGCCCAGAAACGAAAACGCTGCTTTGGCCAGAACACTAGTTTCTTCACACTATCCATAGGGTCTTGTCAAGCTTACATCCCGTCAGGCATACACTGCAGAAAAGAGACAGCTCTCTGCCAAAATTGAGCAGGGTTAAGGAGAGGCTTCCAGAGCTTTCACAAAGGAGTGTCAACCCTGCCTCCTCCGGACACTGCTCTAACTAACTCCCTCCTGTGTCAACAGCATGGAGGCTCATCCTCTCGCCAAGGACTGTTTTCTCCAAATGACTGCGAAAAGCTCACCTGAGGCATTTAATAATTGAACGGCAGACTACGCTAGCTCTTCATGCCTCTAGATTATCCACATTTTATCCATCTTGTAGCATCAGAAAGTAATATATCCAGATCACATTATCTCAGTTCCAAACAGAACTCTTTGACGCATTTAAGATGCAGCTGAAATGAGTCAGAAGCAAACCCATTTGCCCTCTTCTCCCACAGGAATTCAGCCAGGAAGACAATTCAATACTAAGTATTTAGCTCCTGTAACAGTAATTAAATCTAAAACATTTCCAGGAAGTACTTTTGAGGAAAGGCTTTGAACTGCTCAGATGGGATAACAGAATTCATTTTAATCAACATCCTTATTCCCATTAATATTCCAAACTTCTTTGTGTCTGATCAAGTATCACAAATAACAGAGATTCCGAGACACAGAAGAAATAATCCACTAACAAATTTTTTTTTTCAAAATATGATGTCATCACCTAAATTCCGTAATTCTTTATTGTTAAACTTAAAACAAAGACTTTAAAGGGAAGCTCTATTTTCAGTAATGGGAAATATATTTTTATTTTAAATCCCTTTGCTTGCTTTATTTTCTAATATGCATTAATCTTTTGAAGAATTTAACTTATAATTCCTTCAGGAATTATGAGTTAAAGGAAAGCAAAGTAATCTTTGAATCTGTTATAATAATATAATGATAATAATATAAGTGATAATATAAGTGATAATAATAAAATTAACATAAAATGAAAAAAGAGTCAAAAAGAAAATGATATAATTTAAAGGAATAAGTGTGTTCAATGGTGTGTTTTGCTAATTTAATTATATTGAAATATACTTACAAAGGTTCTGGGCAGTTTTAGAATCTAGAAATTTAAGCTCCTTAATTCGTTTCTTAATAGCTTTCTTCTCTTCAAAATCTTCCTCTTCTCTTTTCTCTGTAAAACCAAGGAAAGATCCATGTTAGGCAGTGAACTGTCAAAAGAGAAGATACAAACTTTGCCATAAAATAATCTTTAAAAAAACATAAATAGTTTAAATCAGTTGCAAAAATAATAGAATTATAGATATCCCAAGACTATTTCATATAGGGTCTGGCAGCTCTTTCCCTAAAAAACAACTAAGAGTAAATATTTAAAAGTCTAACAGAAAAAACAAAAACAAATTTGTTGTTCACTATAGAAACGAAAGCCATCAGGTGAAGAATAAGCACGGTGAGTTCATCTCAACAGTGTACAGTACACAATCATAAAAATAAATGTACTGACACTTGGCATAGGTTAAGGAGTTAGCTCTAAGAGTGCTAAACAAACACCCAGCAGTTTTATGTTTAATATACTTTGTTTAAAAAGACATATAAAACTGGACAGTAGAATGTTTATAATTTGTTTTCCAAATACTTGAAAAATACTCAAATTTTAATATTCAGCCTACTTTATCTGAGCTTTTAAAAATCAGCAAATGCATTTGAGTTCTCTGTTCTTGCTAAAAAATAAGAGAATAAATACATCCTAATAATATATGGATTGTGATTACAGCACAGTACATGACAGTCAAGGTTAACAGCTGTAACCAGTAAAGTGATCCTGTCCTGGTTCCTCTCCTTTGTACACACGAACAGCATTTCTGACGAAAGTCATTCATCTAGACAAAATCAGGATATTGAAAACAAAGAATGGAGCAAATAATTTAGCTAGATAAATCACTAATGTTGAAGAAACTTCAAAAACAATCTTCATATATAAGATAGCACATTATAATTAAATTTTTTGTATATCAGAAAAGCATTATAATTATATGTTTGGGAACATAGTGTGAAATAGGAATCAAATTTTATATTTTTCAAAATGTTTATTAACTAATTATCTCTATCATTTTATGAATAATCAACCATCTTTCTCAACTGACTTTATGTTGCACTTTTATTCTATATTTGCTTTCCTGGACATCTAATTCTGCTCCACAGTTCCATGTACTACTCTTGGGCTACTATCATTCCGCCTTCAGCACTGTAGGATTTATGATATATCTTACTAATTGGCTGTTCAAATTATTTTTCTTTTCCCGTTAAACATTCTTCACTTTTTCACATGAACCTAAGAGCAAGTCCAAAGTTCTAAAAATAAAATCCATTTGAACTGTATTTGAATTGTAAGGCATTCGTGAACAGATTCAGGTAAATTTGATATGTTGACAATTTCCAAACTTCCTAATCATGAACATGACATCTGTCTATAATTTTTCCACTTAACACAGCATTCTGCACAGGCATCCTGCATATTTATTGGTAATGTTAGGTGCCCTAAGTGTTACACTCCTAGGTCTCTGGACATACGGGTTAACTCAACCTTTCCCCACTATACTTTGTTACTAGTTACTGGTAGAATATAGAAATTTTGTTGAATTTTGCATATATGTTTTATAGTCATTCACTTTAGTTATTTATTCTTTCATTCAAATAAGTATCTATTTAGCACCAACTAAAAAAGAACATGCTAGACAAAATGGACATGTCTTGGCATCAAAAAATTTAAGAACCAATCCAATTAAAGTACATACATAGATAAATCTACAGTGTTTGGGCAGGCACCACAGGAGACTACAGAAGATTAACTCATACTTGTAAGTGGTAGTCTCTATGGAATGAATGCTCTCTAAGCAAAAGCTAGAAAGAGAAAAGGAGTTAGGCAAGTGAGAAATGTTTGGGGTGGAAGAAGGAAGGACACAGACTACGGAAGGATAGTGTTTCAGGTTCAGTGAGGGCACAGAAACAAGTAAGATAATAAGATAATAAGAACAAAGACTGGGTGGAAATAAATGGCACCAGAATACGTGAGACCTTTTAAGCATTACTTTGTCAACAAAGGTCCGTCTAGTTAAAGCTACTGTTTTTCCAGTAGTCATGTACGGATGTGAGAGTTGGACTATAAAGAAAGCTGAGCACAGAAGAACTGATGCTTTTTAACTGTGGTGTTGGAGAAGATTCTTGAGAGTCCCTTGGACTGCAAGGAGATCCAATCAGTCAATCTTAAAAGAGATCAGTCATGGGTGTTCACTGGAAGGACTGATGTTGAAACTCTAATACTTTGGCCACCTGATGCAAAGAGCTGACTCATTTGAAAAGACCCTGATGCTGGGAAACACTGAATTCAAGAGGAGAAGGGGACGACAGAGCATGAGATGGTTGGAAGGCATCACTGACTCAATGGACATGAGTTTGGGTGGACTCCAAGAGTTGGCAATGGACAGAGAGGCCTGGTGTGCTGCAGTCTACGGGGTTGCAAAGAGTCGGACACAACTGAGCAACTGAACTGACTGACTGAAGAATTCTGGCTTTTCTTCTTAGAGCAACGTGAAGCCACTGAAGTCTTAAGTATGAAAGAGACATCAAAAGAACTGCATTTTAGAAAAATGCAGCCCACCGAAGGTGAACTGAAAGAATGGCACAAAGTAACGACAGAAGGGCAAGAGAGAGGGGAGTGGCAGCAATCCATGAGAAATGGGAATGCTCTTATTGCGACTGCTCAAGCCACAAAGCTTAAAGTCACCCTTCTTTTCAGTAACCCCTAACTACATCTAGGCCAAGAGTGAATCCTGTCAATTCTAACTCAAAATATTCACTAAAATAAGCACCCCTTATTGGATCCCTGGCTACTACACATCCCACCACTGCTTGTGGCTACTATACTTTCTCACCTGTATCACAACTGCTTTCTAACTAGTCTCCCCACTTCCAAGTCTGACCAGCTGCAGTCTCTTCAGCACACAGAGCAGAAGACTCCTGTTAAACCCAAACAGCACAGGTGTGCTCCCTCACACAGACCAGCACGCCATTCCTGCCTGGTAAGCCCCATCACCAGCGCTCTGCCCGGTTTCGCCTCTGAAGCCCTTACTCCCACATACCATGAATTTGATATTGTCTCTCTCCCAACATGAGAAAGCAAGCTGTTAGAGGCAGTTACTTTGTTCACCAGTGTATACTTAGCCCCAGGCCTGGAACGGAGCAGGACCTCAGTATAGCTCTTTGTATGTATATGCACATGTACCTGTGTACCTGCAGACTAAAGGAGAAAGAAGGGGACCCTCAGGTTTAAGCAATCAGGCAGATGATGGTGTTGTTTATGTAACTGAGGAACAAATGAGGAACACTTTTGACCCAGTCCAGTTTTAAACGTGCAGTCTGACATGTGTACTTCCACATGTCAAGAGATAAAATATATCAGTCCTAGTAATTATTTTACTGGTTGTCATAGGTTATCCAGGTTATCAGCAAATAACAGCACATTCATCTCCTTATTCCTAGTATAGAAGTCTTTTTGTTGTCTTTCTGTATTGGTTAAAATTTTCAGATGAAGGATAGTAAAAATTTTATTAGTGGCATGCCTTTCCTTAACCTGAACCCATGATAATCCTTTACCTTTTAGAAAATGTATACATTTTATCTTCCTACCTTGATCCTCAACTAAAAGGCTTGTCTCTACATTTTGAAAAATCAATTTATTTCTCAACAGCAGTAACCTAGCACATTCTGAAATATCTTCTGGTCTACATGAAGAAAAAAGTCAAATCAGCTAAGTATCCTTAAGCAACAGATCTAATGAAAGAATGAAAGTCACTACACTTTGACTCAATCTTTCCACTAGTTGCAAAATATGTGAGATGTCATATTAAAAAAAGTTTATCTAGCAATCTTCACTACTTCAACCTACAAATCAGAAACTGAAGCAACTTCAATTTTTTTTTTAATAAAAATGATAAATTAGACTCTTGTGGAATTTAATGTATCAGCATACGCCATGCAATGGACACCATGGCTTTCTCCTCTCTTCTCTGCTACCAGATAGTCAAAGGACGGCGGGGGAAAGATGAAATGGAAATAGAGTAAAGAGATAGGAAGAAAGAGTTTCTAAACTAAAAAGAAATTCAGAAAAAAAAAAAAAAAAAAAA
>SJYW01038968.1:778036-788738 GCA_006410735.1 Raphicerus campestris
AGAAATTCAGAAAAAAAAAAAAAAAAAAAAACAGGATTTTTAAAAAAGACAGAAACATGCTTACACAGTTATGAAACCAGAAAATCAAGTCTATTATCCAAACAGACTGATTTGGTTAAAATCTTTCATGCTGAGAAATAATGATTAGTACTGCCGTGGGGGGAAAAAAAAAAAAAACACACACACACACAGCCATATCATGAATTGCCTCAAATGAGAATAAAACCAGTGAAAATGTTTATGCAAACATCACTGATAAAGCAGGATATACATGTTGCCAACAATAAGGATGCGTTAAAGAGAAATATGGGATCACAAAGAGTCAGGCACGACTAACACACAAAGACAAATAATAAAAGAGGCTATTCAGTTCAGTTCAGTCACTCAGTCGTGTCCGACTCTTTGCGACCCCATGAATCACAGCACGCCACGCCTCCCTGTCCATCACCAACTCTCGGAGTTCACTCAGACTCACGTCCATCGAATCCATGATGCCATCCAGCCATCTCATCCTCGGTCGTCCCCTTCTCCTGCCCCCAATCCCTCCCAGCATCAGAGTCTTTTCCAATGAGTCAACTCTTCCCATGAGGTGGTCAAAGTCCTGGAGTTTCAGCTTTAGCATCATTCCTTCCAAAGAAATCCCAGGGCTGATCTCCTTCAGAATGGACTGGTTGGATCTCCTTGCAGTCCGAGGGACTCTCAAAAGTCTTCTCTAACGCCATAGTTCAAAAGCATCAATTCTTTAGTGCTCAGCCTTCTTCACTAGCAAGAATGAAATTTTTCACAAAATCCAGTTACCCATGCTGATGGTACCTCTGTGGAATACCAGCCAGGTTAGTGCAGGGTTCTGCAGGGAACTCGAGCTTGGGATCCCAGTGCCACACTCTGAAACCAGGACCCCGAGGGACGGGCAAGGAGTCCACGGTGGCTTACATCCCTGCCCTACGGGCACCATCCCTCTAAGGACTTGTGAGAACGAAGGGAAATAATTGTTATGTTCCTGAAACCATCCCCTAACCCCTGCAGTGACAGAGAAATGAGGGGCAAGAAACAAGAGTGCCTGACCACAGCTCAGGAGCCCAGAGGAGAGCACCTTTAGACATTCACCACCCACTGCCAGCACGCCTTCTGAAGCCAGGACCAACACCCTTTGACTAAAAGACTGGCTTTCCTCAAGTATGAGTCAGGACGTCAGATTATTAGTGCCATCTATACTTGTGATGTCATTTTTTTGCCATTTGAAGTCTGTGTTTGATCTCACTTCCTAGAGATGTCGAGTAAGGCTGAATTTTTCCGAGAAGATTAATCCTGTTGATGAATGGTTTGATCACTAACACTAACATGACCTACTCCACCTTTCATAAGCGTTTACATCAGAATTAAGTCAAAGACGACAAAGCTTTCTTTGTTGCCGAGAGCCATGAACTGAAAAAGTCTTTTTAAATTATATTTTCTCTTTATTCTTTTTCTATTTTCAAAGTTTCAAAAATAGCTGCAAAATTATATAAAGAATTTCCTTTCAAAATCTCTTTCATACTACATTTTCTGTTAAAAATCATAGTTCCATGGTACATGGTTATACAATTTATTCTAGTTCATTTTACATTATGTTCCAATCAGATTGATTAAAAATGTGACCTTTTTCTTTATGTGGAGTAAGATTCCACATAAATTTTAAGGTTCATTTATTTAAGGTATAATTTAAGGACTGCAAAAAATTCTAGAAGATGCAGCTATAAATGTGTAAGTAGCTAGTAGAGGCACAAAATGTAACAGTTTTCTACTTCCATAATTGAATATTTTAAACACTAAATGCTACTAATGATTTTTTATTCTATATATATATGTATATATGTATATATACATATATATATATATATAGAGAGAGAGAGAGAGAGAGCGAGAGAGAGAGAAATTTTTATTCGTTAGTGCTTTCTGGTTATTATATCTTAACCAAACATTTTAATTTTTTTCTAGTTTTCATTTAGTACAACTGCTATTAAAGTTTACGTTATATGTTTAAATTACCATTTTTTTGTTCATTAGATTGTCATAACACTAGCCTTCAGAGAATAAAAGGAAGTACACCCGATTGAATAACTATTCTCAGTGACACTGAGAGAAGCCAGTAAGAATCATCTCAACTACAGAAATAAAGTGAACATAAAGTATATGACCACTGAAGCCGACCACAGCCTTAGGGCAGGGTGGAAGGTGGGGGCAGACAGCTATAAACTAGACATCATCCGCATAACTGTGGTTGCTTTTCTTTCCAGCTTCTCTAACTACTGGCGTTCTAAGAGTCCAATAAAGAGTATCAAAAATTTACAGCGTCCACCATTTATAGGCTCTTGAATATAAGCTTCACCATCTCATTCTATCAATGTGGAAACATGTATCAAGCCCAGGTTTTTCTGAGTCACGTACAGAAAATATGAGTTACTTGCCTGAGGTCAAAAAAGGCCTCAGTTGTTGCCAGATCCCAGACAAGAACCCCAGTCCCACACCACAGGCCCAGATCAGCTCTGGGGCAGGGGACCTGCAGCAGGAGCACAGCCTGCAACAGGCCGAGCATGGGGAAGAGGACCCCAGGCTTCACGGTGCCAAGCGATGGCAGACATGCAGTGGAAGTGGACCAGGGAAGGAGAAATGCTTGGTCTCTTGAAAACAATGAGCAGGATTTAGGGCTATGGTAAAAACTATATAGTTCCAAAGGGAGAATCAAGAGTTCACTTAACACTGCTCTCATATGGCGGCTCCCTTTGGGGCAGGCTCAGTTATTCAGCCTAAAGGGGTGAATGGAATGGATCAGTGAGACTCAGTGGTGTGAACTGACAACAGATGAAAGGCTGAGAAAAGAAAGCAGATTTCTGAAAATTACTAACATTGGAGACTGTGAGAAGATGATATGGTTTCAAAGAAGACTTAGGCAGCTCAGAGGCAGAAGATACAGAATACATAGAAAAAAGTGAAAACCTGGAATAAATTAGTTATTTTTTTATTGGCAATACCCCTTGGCAAAATATCAAAGCAAACACTTTGGTACTGAAAACTATAATTGTATAAATAGCTTCAGTCACACCTGATCTGTCAAACTCAGTTTTAATATTTCTAGCACAAAGATATATGGCTATGTATCTAAATACAAAGAAACTAAATAGGGGAGAAATAGGTTATTTTTCTGTTCAAATATTAATATATGACTGCCATAACTACCTGTCTATCTGGTAATTCAAGGCTTAAGAATTATATAATATATAAGAGAGTAGCTAAAGCACTAAATAAAACCTTACAGAACCAATGATTCAACAACAGCAACCATCAAAAGTATAACAAGTAAATGCATTTCTCTTTATATGATTAGAAGACAGGGCATAAAACAAATTTTCTTGAAGGACTTCTCTCTGCAACTCAAGTCCTATATGGATACGGAGAAAGATTTCACTGTTTATCAAGCCTTTAACTAGAGTCATAGCTAGACTATTTTTAAAACCATGCACAAAAGGATTATTAAGGCATTGGGAATACACTTTTAAGGAATTTAACGCCTATACTTCAAAATAATAATGATCTCTACCCACTTAACTAAAAGCACTTGTCTTCCCCATCTCTTTTTCCTATATGAAAATACAAACTTTTCAAAATAAAGTTGCAGAAGTGCTTGATCCTGAGGACCTCTGCAATCACAGAAATGAGCTATTTTGCTCATCTGAAAAGTATTGCCATTGCAAACTAAAAGAACTACTTCCTGAAGGTTCCCTTTTTGTCAATACTCCTTCATGACCAAAAACTTAGCAGAAAAACAAGAGTTCAAACCAAATAACACATCAAGCCCTTCTAAATCACACATTCAACAGCTTTTAAATGAAATAAGCTGTGCTAGGCAGAAAAATAACCCTCCTCCCTCATAGCTCAGTTGGTAAAAGAATCCATCTGCAATGCCGGAGACCCTGGTTCGATTCCTGGGTCAGGAATATCCACTGAAGAAGGGACAGGCTCCCCACTCCAATATTCTCGGGCTTCCTTTGTAGCTCAACTGGTAAAGAATCTGCCTGCAATGTGGGAGACCTGGGTTCGACCCCTGGGTTGGGAAAATCCCTTGGAGAAGGGAAAGGTTACCCACTCTAGTATTCTGGCCTGGAGAATTCCATGGACTGTATAGTCCATGGGGTAGCAAAGAGTTGAACACAACTGAGCCACTTTCACTTTCAAGAAAGTAAGCCTGTGTATCAGGTTATGTCTTAATGTTAACTGTTTTAATTAATTACAAATTGAGATGATTTCTGACTGAATAAACCATATGTTATGAGGCAAAAAAAAAATAAAAGGAATCATGAAAAAGTTAAATGCTCAGCTACAAGACAACTGAAGTTTATCCTCACACAATTTTTCTTGGCTCCATCACGACTTCTCATAAAAACATCCCTAAATTGTATCCTCAAANCCACACCACAGGCCCAGATCAGCTCTGGGGCAGGGGACCTGCAGCAGGAGCACAGCCTGCAACAGGCCGAGCATGGGGAAGAGGACCCCAGGCTTCACGGTGCCAAGCGATGGCAGACATGCAGTGGAAGTGGACCAGGGAAGGAGAAATGCTTGGTCTCTTGAAAACAATGAGCAGGATTTAGGGCTATGGTAAAAACTATATAGTTCCAAAGGGAGAATCAAGAGTTCACTTAACACTGCTCTCATATGGCGGCTCCCTTTGGGGCAGGCTCAGTTATTCAGCCTAAAGGGGTGAATGGAATGGATCAGTGAGACTCAGTGGTGTGAACTGACAACAGATGAAAGGCTGAGAAAAGAAAGCAGATTTCTGAAAATTACTAACATTGGAGACTGTGAGAAGATGATATGGTTTCAAAGAAGACTTAGGCAGCTCAGAGGCAGAAGATACAGAATACATAGAAAAAAGTGAAAACCTGGAATAAATTAGTTATTTTTTTATTGGCAATACCCCTTGGCAAAATATCAAAGCAAACACTTTGGTACTGAAAACTATAATTGTATAAATAGCTTCAGTCACACCTGATCTGTCAAACTCAGTTTTAATATTTCTAGCACAAAGATATATGGCTATGTATCTAAATACAAAGAAACTAAATAGGGGAGAAATAGGTTATTTTTCTGTTCAAATATTAATATATGACTGCCATAACTACCTGTCTATCTGGTAATTCAAGGCTTAAGAATTATATAATATATAAGAGAGTAGCTAAAGCACTAAATAAAACCTTACAGAACCAATGATTCAACAACAGCAACCATCAAAAGTATAACAAGTAAATGCATTTCTCTTTATATGATTAGAAGACAGGGCATAAAACAAATTTTCTTGAAGGACTTCTCTCTGCAACTCAAGTCCTATATGGATACGGAGAAAGATTTCACTGTTTATCAAGCCTTTAACTAGAGTCATAGCTAGACTATTTTTAAAACCATGCACAAAAGGATTATTAAGGCATTGGGAATACACTTTTAAGGAATTTAACGCCTATACTTCAAAATAATAATGATCTCTACCCACTTAACTAAAAGCACTTGTCTTCCCCATCTCTTTTTCCTATATGAAAATACAAACTTTTCAAAATAAAGTTGCAGAAGTGCTTGATCCTGAGGACCTCTGCAATCACAGAAATGAGCTATTTTGCTCATCTGAAAAGTATTGCCATTGCAAACTAAAAGAACTACTTCCTGAAGGTTCCCTTTTTGTCAATACTCCTTCATGACCAAAAACTTAGCAGAAAAACAAGAGTTCAAACCAAATAACACATCAAGCCCTTCTAAATCACACATTCAACAGCTTTTAAATGAAATAAGCTGTGCTAGGCAGAAAAATAACCCTCCTCCCTCATAGCTCAGTTGGTAAAAGAATCCATCTGCAATGCCGGAGACCCTGGTTCGATTCCTGGGTCAGGAATATCCACTGAAGAAGGGACAGGCTCCCCACTCCAATATTCTCGGGCTTCCTTTGTAGCTCAACTGGTAAAGAATCTGCCTGCAATGTGGGAGACCTGGGTTCGACCCCTGGGTTGGGAAAATCCCTTGGAGAAGGGAAAGGTTACCCACTCTAGTATTCTGGCCTGGAGAATTCCATGGACTGTATAGTCCATGGGGTAGCAAAGAGTTGAACACAACTGAGCCACTTTCACTTTCAAGAAAGTAAGCCTGTGTATCAGGTTATGTCTTAATGTTAACTGTTTTAATTAATTACAAATTGAGATGATTTCTGACTGAATAAACCATATGTTATGAGGCAAAAAAAAAATAAAAGGAATCATGAAAAAGTTAAATGCTCAGCTACAAGACAACTGAAGTTTATCCTCACACAATTTTTCTTGGCTCCATCACGACTTCTCATAAAAACATCCCTAAATTGTATCCTCAAAATCTCCCCCCTATAAGGAATCTTTCCAGTCCTTACCCCTATGAATTCCTTCTGAATTTTGTTGTTCCCCAGTCATGGATTATTACATGTATTCATAAAAAACTATTTTTTCTATTGTTTTTGCCAGTACAAGCTACCCCCATATAGCCTCTGATGATTATTAGAAAGTAGAAATATACCTCTGCTAAAGAAATTACACAGCAAACACTAAAAGTTAATGCTTGACATGCTAATGTATAAGAAGAGAATCTACTGAAGGGGAAAAAAACAACCTATTATGAAAAGAATGAGAACTTATAGTGTACATTCCTAATTTAAAAGAAGGATTAAATCCAAATGAGGACAGAGATAATTCTGGATATCTAGCATGGTATAGAATGGAGAGACTTAATAAGCCAACTTATTACTATTTATATACACAATGCTAAGCAACCTGGGAATACAAAAAGTAACGATAAATTATATTAACTAAAGATAACAAGCAATGCTATATTAAATAGGGAGCAGGTCATCCCTGATGTATCAGTGTGCAGAAAAAGCATGACAGAGTTTCATCAAAATGGCCTGCAAGACTACGAAACTCAGTAGAAATGTGATCAGACATAAAAGCGATTACTCTAAAATACTGAGACAGAATTTCAGGTTTAAGAAGCAGAATTTTACAATGAACATAATTCTATTCAGTAACAGCAATGCTTCCATTTTTTAGGATCTTGCATTTTTGCAAAAAACTAATCAGAGTATAGAGTATCAACATGAATTTCACATTTCAGTGTTAGAAAAATGAAGCTCTGGTACTCTATCATAAAAACCTTGGACTTGTCTCCAACTATGGACTTGGCATTGCCCTAGGAAAGGGGTATGTGTCATCCCTGATGAAAAACATGCATGCGTGTGTGTGTGTCTGTGTACGTGTGCATACATGGGAGCTAGTTATGGGGAAGAAGAGATGGAGATAATACCTGGATGTTGATTCAGTTCAATGCAACCTTAATTACACAGCCTTTCTGATATGTTATTACACTGTCCTGATTGTATGTACGCATCTCTGATAGCTCAGTTGAAAATTCAAGTTATTTCCTTGATTTCTCAGTTACTGCATCCTTATTCCTCTATGTTCCAGGAGGCTGCCAAGGTTCTAGATCATACTGGCCTCCAGTTGCCCTACCTAAATGGAGCTTCATTATTTGTCCTGTTTTCTAGAATCAACTATTATGTGCTAATTGTTTTCCCATAACCACCTGAACTTTGGACTTTTTTTTTTAATCTGGGCTTTAGATAGTTGTATATCTATGATATTGTCCCTTCAAGCTTGATCTCATACTGTGTAAATCCAACACAGCCACGTAAAACTCTAGTGCATGTACATACACATAACTGCCGTAGATGCGGCTCAAACGTCTCACACACACCGTCCCACTATAGGGAAGTTCTTAACGGAGCACTAGGAAGGAACATACAATACTGTGAATGCGGAAATGTTTCAAAACAAGATTTCTACTTGAGAGAGACAAGAAAATGGGGGGGTTAGCGCTTAATGGGTACAGACTGTCAGATGGAGAAGATGAAAAAGTTCTAAAGCTGGATGGCAGTAATGGCCATGAAACAATGTGAATGTATTTAATGTATCTAATGCCAAAGACTACACACTTTGAAATATTTTCATTGTAAAAGTCTGTTATGTAAATGAAACACAATTTTTTAAAATAGGAAAAAATATTTAGGCTGGATTTCAAATCATTGTTTTTTTTAAAACGATGTTAATTTGACCACTTCTTGATTTGAAGATGTATACAGGAATTATAGCAAAAACTTTTTTTTTTGCTATTTGAATGAAGGGACAGAAATCTAAGTGACTTCAAAACTCTTGAACCAGATCAGGCTGGGACCACTTATAACACAGATTGTTCCTCCCTGTTTCCTAAGAACTGGTGAGGCCACGACGGCACTCCTGCCTGCACAGTACCAAACAGGTGTGACGGTGTAACCCCTCTCCTCCTTGCACAGTGCCCAGCAAGTGTGACGAGGTAACTCTTCTCCTCCCTGCACAGTGCCCCACAGGTGTGAGGTGTAACCCCTCTCCTCCTTGCACAGTGCCCAGCAGGTGTGATGGTGTACCCCTCTCCTCCTTGCACAGTGCCCAGCAGGTGTGACAAGGTAACTCCTCTTCTGCTTCCACAGTGTCCCACAGCTGTAACGGTGTAACCCCTCTCCTGCCTGCACAGTGCCCACAGGTATGAGGTGTAACCCCTCTCATGCCTGCACAGTGCCCACAGGTATGAGGTGTAACCCCTCTCCTGCCTACACAGTGCCCCACAGGTGTGAGGTGTAACCCCTCTCCTCCCTGCACAGTGCCCCACAGGTGTGAGGGTGTAACCTCTCTCCAGCCTGCACAGTGCCCCACAGGTATGAGGTGTAACCCCTCTCCTGCCTGCACAGGAGGCAGAATGAAGGGACAGAAATCTAAGTGATTTCAAAACTCTTAAACCAGACCAGGCTGGGACCACTTATAACACAGATTGTTCCTCCCTGTTTCCTAAGAACTGGTGAGGCCACGACGGTGCTCCTGCCTGCACAGTGCCAAACAGGTGTGAGGGTGTAACCCCTCTCCTCCTTGCACAGTGCCCAGCAGGTGTGACGGTGTAACCTCTCTCTTCTTGCCTGCACAGTGCCCCTCAGGCACAATGGCTTAACTCCTTCCCAGCTGACACAGAAACACTGCTACCAAACAGTCCTTTCCCTCTCAGCCCTACTCTGGATTCTCTCTCCTAATTGGACAAGGAATTTAATTCTTGGGTGTTTTAAGTACCTAATCACATTTCCATTTTCTTCAATGTCCCAACCTAGCTCTCAGATATATAAAAATATGGTAGCCTGTTATCAACTACTTTGTAATCAGAGATAATAGGTAAAAAAGCACAGGTAGCTTTTTATACAAGAGGAGATCTAATGGCTCTCCTTCCTTTCTTCTATCCTTCAGCTCTAAGAGAGGAGGCACAGACTGCAATCTTTTCACTTTTAAACCCCTCCCTTGCTAAAGAGCTGACAGCAGGTAGGAGGGTCAGGCACTTCTTAGCACTGGCGTTGACCCTCTCATCTGCTTGGTCACTGCTCCATCTAGACAGCTGCCGCGTGAGTCCTCAGCCTCAGATCACTACCTGAGACTCACAGTCCTGTTCATGTACTCAGACAGAAGTCACTATGAAAAATGGTCTCATCCTTCTGTGCTGTGTGTCCCTATCATATCAAGGAAAAAGGAGAGCTGAGTCAAAACTGAACTCGGAATCCCTTATGCTTTATAATCGCCAACGTCCAACAAAAATTTCTTAGAATTTGTCTTCCAGCCCACCTCCCCCAAAACATCTTACCTTTAGCCCACTAACCAAATGTGTTATTAAAACGAAAAAGAGAAGAAAGTACTTAACAGAACCATTCTGTGAAGGGGAAGGGAAGAAGCCTTTCATTAATGGGAATGCAGTGGCTTAAATCTATTAGAGAATCTCACTATAAACTCAATTACTCACAATTATGTTGGGTCACCTAACACTTCAGAAGAGAAGCATTAACATCTTAGTTGAGAAGAATCTTTACAGGAACTGAAATATCACTTACTATAAACTATCTAACCTTACTAATTAAAAACTATTTCCAGTTTAAATGCTTCATGAAAATGTCAGACAGTAAAAGTTACTGATCAAAAGACATTTACCAGCAAGCCAATGAAGAACAGGGAATGAAATACTAAACAGAACAACACTTTGGACACCTAGGAACACCTATTAATTGTGACTCTGGTGCATGTCAAAATTCCTAATCTTTAAAATGTTTAAATAAATCATATTTCTATTCTTAAGACAACTTAACTTCACACTCAAAACATCAAATCCATCTATCAAATGATTTGAATTTCTGAAAGTTTCAAACCCTTTTTCTCCCAATTAAAATGGATAGTAAAAAACCATGTAATAAAAAATCTCAATTTATAACAAAAAACTAAGGCAGAGGAAGGAGGTTAAGAATCTGGTGAGTGCACATCAGGCTTCTGGACTCCTGTTCTTGTCTTATTCCACTCGGGAAATTTTACTGTTCTGGCCACTTCAAGCCTATCTAGTCTGCCCATCAGTAGAAACTGCAAATGTGATGATAATTAAACAGAATTAAAGGTGGAGAGTCATTCTACTCTGCAGAGAGAGTACAGTCCAATAATAATTGGAGATGATTACTGAAGATTAATTTCTTTCTTTCCTGAGATTTTTCCCAGAGACTTGTCGTTTCAGGATCAATGGCATTTATTTCCTCTGGGGGGGGGGGGGGGGG